>JAIPRL010007302.1:0-24029 GCA_025469235.1 Pemphigus obesinymphae
TAGAACCCCTAAAATTTGTATATGTGACGTCCTCTTAAGTGTAACGATTAGTACTTTTCATTGGTTACGGCCTATATGGGCCTTTTGATCAAATCGCGGACTAGGCCTTTTGATGCCAGTCTGACACAATATTATGCTGGCCAGATATTTATAGTCGGAAATATCAATGGCTTCATATAGCTGTTGATAAAATGTTCCACGTTATTAAAAATAGTACCGTAATTTGTAAGGCCTCTTCCATTCCATACTAGCTATAAATATCTGTACAAGTTTTAATCTGCAATAAGTTCAAAATAAATATTGGCAAACGCAAGGGGGGGGTTTTGAGGGTAAAAATCTTCTCCGAAATGCATGTAAAATAAGAAAATTGAAGACCAAGGTCCGCCTCACACGCTGTAGCGGTAACAGGAAAATCTATAATAATCGTAATATTCGTAATAATAATTGTAAAATTATAATAATCTATAATAATCGTGCATTTATCGTACGATAGTACGTACCTAAAATCACCGTACGTAAAATCACCAATATGCACATACTGCGGCGGTAACCGGCCAGCGGGACCGCCCGTCACATGCTCGTTACCACCGAGCGGTAAATTCTATTGCGCTTTATGATTTTCGCTCTACCATAAATTTTTTTCAATGCATGTTATTAATTAATTAAATTATTTAAATATGTTCATAAATATGTTTGTGTAGATACAAAAAACTCATTTTAAAATAAATATCTATCGGTAATATATTGTTTGTAAGTGCACATAATATGTAATAAATTACGAAAAGTAGATATTTTAACAGTTGTATGATTTTATATAATAAATAGAAGCAGGCATGATATTTAATTTTATAATATTCAACTGACGACTGTCAGAAAAAATAAAGGTATTTTTGACATTTTATTTTATCATTTTCATTTTTACATATTTAAAAATGTTGAAATGAACGTCATTGTAACTAGTTAGGTACTTTTGAATTTAAAAAGTAATGTAACGTTATTACTTTTGTATTTAAGTAACTAAAAAGTAATCTAGTTATCTTTTAATTTTGTAATTAGTAACGTAACTTATTTACTTTTTAAAAGTAACTTACCTAACACTGCCTATAGGTATATTGGGTTGGTATCTTTAGCTAGGTCTCGTCGGAATGTTCTAGGAATTCTGGGATGGGGTGTATAAAATTATTCAATTTTGCGATAAAAATTATAATTCTTTATTTTAGATAAAATATTTGTTTGTTTATTAAGGTTACATTAACAAAAAAACTCTTTCCATTATGGACTTTTACTGCACCTAACGTCATAACCGAAATATAATATAGATTATAGATTATAACGGTGACAGTCCCGATATATCGGGACGGATGGTCAGTGGTAACCCTACATATATACCTATCATAATAATAATAATATTTTAAACACATAGGTAGGTACGTCATACGATTGATTATAAATACTTATTTATTTATAATCAATGGTCATACATATTCCCGTGTGCACAAAATAGTATATAAAAATTATACCCTAAGTTAATGTGTCACACTATTTTTCGATTTTCTGGCGTTTTTTAGCGCAACAATGGGGAAAAGGGTAAAAAAAAGGTCAAAAATCGAGTCATATATCAATTCATATAAGATTTTTGCAAGGATTTTGATGGTATCATTATATTTTGTTTAATTTGAATATTTGATCAGATATAATCGAAAACCTTCAATTTCACTCTGATTGAAAAAAAATGTCATCATTTACATATCATATACTGAACATACTGAACATGAATATATATGAGAGATCACACCTTTGTTAACACTCTGTATATACCTGTATATACCTTAGTCTTTTATTTTAGACGTGTAGAGTAAGTAGTAAGTATTTATATATTATATTGTGTGTCGATATCACAGAATACAACAGTCGAGATTTTACAAATTTATAGCCGGGCACAAACACCTGCACTATATGTATAATACAATACAATAATAAATGACGACCATTTGGTGGGTCGAAAATTTAAAAATAGAACATTCGACGGCCGACAACAACATACCTATAATAATATAATATGAATTTTTAAAACTACAGATTTCACGTAAACATAAAGTTATATATACATAAATTATTACCTCAAGTATATTTATTAAATTATCCGATTCTATAACCCCCCCTCCCCATTTCACGAATCTAATTTTGAATACTCATTTGTGGACGATATTATAAATATATTATATTTCAAACAGTCGATACTCGACAACGTAGATACTCAATATTTTGTACTTTGCCATAATAGGTAGGTACCACTTATATAAAAATCTTAATATCTTATAAAACTGTGTAATACACAATATTAAACAACTAGTATACGGAAACCGGGAGACGGCGAGACTTGCGTCTTGTATTTTATTTTCTTGTATTTTACCTACATTTTATAAATTATCATTACGCATTTCATTTTCATGATCATAATAATAATTTTTTGTGTTTGAACACAAACCTCAACACAACCTTATATGAGTAATATGCCACCGAAAGCCTTAAAAAGTCGTTACCGTTTAAATTGTAATAAAACATAAAACATTAACAAATTGTGAACGTTTAAATTGTTTTTGATTTGAAGCTTGATTAAAACTATAAAGTACAAACTACAGTGTATGATTGTATTATGGTAAGTATTATGGTAATACAAATTATAAAATTGGAGAGGAAAAGGAGAACAAAATACATAACCATCAGAATGTTTAGACCCGTGTCCTGAAATATACAGTATTAAACAAATCAAAATTTATTACGGTCCAACAAGACGGTAGTCCTAATTAATGGCAGTAAAGCACCTTCATTTAATATTAAAAGAAAATATACATAGTAAATACTAAATAATATATATTCTTTTAATACCATTGTGTCCATTATATGTATTATGATTTTCTAATATATAGAAACTATATTAGGTATATCTAATAGAAATAATGGATTTTTGTTTTGTAAGTCTATAACGAATTATGGACTATCCAATATGAATTATGCTAAGAGATTAAAGTTTTTAAAAATACAAAATATTTTAAAATAAAAACCTATTTTTTCATATTGCTAACGTTGAATGTTATGATGCAAGTAGTAAAATTCAACAACTAATAAAAAATTTTAAATTAAAATACCTGGTAAAAAAATTATAATTTGTTGTAAATGCCATTCAGAAGTATACTAATCCATAGAAATTGTAAGTTCCAATATGAAAAATATTGAATTTGGAGAATTCTAAAATATGCTTCAAATGGAAATTGAATCAATTTTAAAAGAAAAAAGACGCTATTGTATGAATGTTAAGACCATTCTGATTATTCAGTTTGAAGTGTATATATAATATACACTTGTATAATACAAGTGTGGACTTTGCAATATGATTAATTTATAATTCGGAAGAAATATCCTAAGCCTGATTTCACACATGAAAATATTTTTTGTGGTTATGTAATAGATTTATTACAATAAATTAGAGCACTATGTATTGAGCAATATTAACAGAAAATAATAATCCGACAAAAAATATAGTGTTGATCATCCACAAGATATAGATTGGATATACTTTTGAGATAACATGTGCATACGAACATAAAAGTTAAATACATTGTTAACTAGGTTAAACCATAGTGCACAATATTAGCAATGATCGTACAACTACCTATGATTGACCCCATGATATTAGCAATGATAAATGTTAGATAATTTTTAAAAATCACACCCGCATGGAACTAGCATCTTACTGTGAAGACACAAACATTTTTAACTAATATAAAAGAAACATTTTAATATTAATATGAATTACAATTAATGAAATAAATATAGTTTTTCTAAATGTATCATAATATTTAAATAGATATTTTCTTTTAAATTATATGTATTTGTTCAGTGACTTATATCTACTCTTACCTTTAACATATTTTTCATTATAGTTTGCAATTCACGAGCCTCCTCGTACTGGCCACCCCTGCTATATAATATTATGGGATTAGACTTTTTACATTCTAGTTTTAAATTATTATTATTCACAAATAATATTACCGTAGACCGGCACAGTGCCAGGTCGCGCGTTCGAACAATGCCCAACTATCAATAATATTATAAATTACGATTTAAATGTTGTCATTTATCGATCCAACAGGTTTATTTTTACCAGATTTTAGAATAATATATACTACGTGAGTATAGGTATTATATTATATATGTACCATACGTGCATTATAGTATATACTTACCTAATATGTCAGACCACTCGTCGATATGAACCTTACGGTGATTATTTTATCCTGTTTATCTGAAACCAAAACGCATTAACTATAATACAAGTATAATCCTTCAGCGTTCGTTATATTCTATGAATCTTATAAAACTGGTCGCCGGTAAATAATATTTAAATATATATATATATTCAATATCACTTGTCTAAACGGCGTACTATTTCTATTGCATGCGTTTAGGAACGTATATTTTATTTTAAATTTTCCCAAGAAATTATATGTATAACCACCCGGCACCCGCTGTTTGAAGAATAAATAATTTGGTGTACCTATATAGTTCTGAAATCTCAGACATCCGGTCGGTTTCTTGTATACCAAAAAAAAAAAAAAAAAAAAAATACATAGTCTATTATACTGTAACGATTTCGGGATAGAGTATTTACCGTAGAAAATCATAAGGCGGATTATCTTTTATATAAATTATAATAATATTTTCTTTTCAGTAAAAAAGTGGGTATATATTATATTTCTATATGAACAATCTGTATAGTGTAGACGATAATAAAGATCGATTAATATATGGCGTCGTCGTTTGAAAACTGTCTAGGTTTTTTTTTAATGCAATATACATTATATATTTATATAGTATATATATACAAAATATAAATAATATATTATCCACTTATTAAATAGATAACTATTAAATCCAAGCATTTAAACTCAGTAACTTTTTTGAAAAATAAAATAAAATATATAATATAATATTTATTGTTTATATTTTTTGTAAAATTGCGAAAGTATGCAAACTGCCACCCATTAACCTCTAAATTTTACTATATACATATTTAAATATAGTCTAGGTAACTGAAAAAATATATGTAAAATTAATACTATCACTCTTTTAAAGTACTTAAATTAAGTTTTTAAAAATTTGCCCCCTCTTAGATGACCTCTAGATCCGCCACTGTTTAAGCTATACATAACTATATCAATATAAAACAAAATATGCAGCATTCAAACAATATGGTAGTACTAACCAAGCACGAGAAATTTTATCTAATTAAAACGTTGAACTCGATTTGATAATGTAGGTGGGAACTATTTTGTTTTCAACCCACGATATGAAGATAAATGTGAAATTATATTTAAATTCATACCCAGGTTGTATAATATTTATAAATAGTATAGTTAAAAATCGTTCTAATTAATAAAAATTATATAAAAAAAATCTATAAAAACTTCGTTATTAAGAACACTGTTTTTAACATATATATGTACAGCATACAATTCGTACTAGAAATTATCATCATGTTTTTAATCTCAAAGTAAAAAATAATAAATACACGCAGTATAATTTTATAGCAATGCAATTAATTATTATTAATTGATTAATTATTAATCAATATTCAATCAACTGTTCATTGTCTTGTCTATATATGTTTGGCCTTCATTTAATAGTCAATTAGCGATAAGTATATAATTACCATTTACATTTTTACCATTTGAATCACGTATTCAAATATTATACTGAGTTCTTACCTACCTATCATAGACCCGACTAATTAATTTAATTTAATTACGTTTTTGGCATTGAACGACAACTTACAGAATGTCCCAAGATAAACAAAAAGATTCGTATATACGTAGTTTGATCAGAAAATTTTCACTAAACGATAATCAAAAATTTATAAAAAAAATAATTGGTATTAAGTATTATGAGGACACTGCCCACATGCGTGTTTTCTCTAAGAAAGCAAATCTACGTACTGTATTCTTACTACAGTTTATTGATAATTAATATAAATGTAAATTTACCTATTATCAAAGTCTTAGAGCAAAACATAAACTATGCTCTGACGTAGATATTTTTTTAATAGTCGTATTTTTAAACAAGTTATAAGTAGTTAAATAACTCATTTTTTTTAATGAATATAACTAATTTTAAAAATGAAATTTAAATAAAAACTCCACGCTAAAGCATAGTTTATGTTCTCCTCTACAAATTTATAATAGATTTGTAGATTTGCTATGTTGTGCGTATGTAAGACAGAGACAACAAACGTGTGAGTAGATTCCTCTTAAGAAAGGTAACATATTTTTTAAATATCTTTATAATAATTTAAAATAAATATTTTTTTTAATGTTTTATATTAGGTAAGTACTTAAATACTTAATTAGTCATTATCATGTGGGGAGAGTTGCATAAAAATATAAATATATGTGTGTACCTATTGTCAATTTATATAAATTAAAAATTCAATATAGGAATTTTAAATATAAAATTTAAATTATTAAATAAATATATTTAATATATTATTATATGGTATAGACATACTAAACACGGTAAACAAGCATTTACAATTTTCAAAAATGGATAGGTACATAATGATTATATTGAAAGTTAAGTAAAGTTATTTTGAATTGATCCTCCCGGATAGATACAATTCATCATATTTTAGTGTGTCATCAAATATATGTTATTATTTACGTTTGTAAAATATGTAGGTACAATAATATGTTAAATATGTAAAATTCATCGCCACTCGATACCATTGTCAAAATAAATAGAGCAAATAATAATTTACAATAATAATACAAAATTCATGGAGATACCAACTACCTAAGAACTAATTAGTCTAAACTAAAAAACCAAGTCTACCAATAAACATAATACCGCTGCTACAACTACCCAGTTATAAGTTATAGTTTTCCACAAGCATATCTCTTATCAGTTATCAGGTAATAAAGAATAAAATTATAAATAAAATCAAATATTTTTTAAATGATTAGGTACTGTGCATTTGTCAATAGACCGTAAATAAAAATGTGGCCGAAGTAGTGAGTATACGTAGGTATATTATCGTATACCGGCGTATCAAATAAAAAAGTTGGGCTATACACACTAAAGAAAAACTCGAAAAGTCGGTATACGCCGTATATCCCCCTATACCACCATATACCTTCAAATACATCACTGCATGGTGGTCATGTAAATCTTATTAACAACACATATTTGTTGTATAATAACGAAAACTATCTGAAATCATTATACTATATATGACTTGTTAGAAAGTTATTAGGAAGTAATTAGTTATTAGTAAGTTATTGCTATTTTGTCATGATTTTTACACTCTACTTGCTTTTATTCAAGCACCAAACTACAAAAAAAGTTATTTTTATTAAAACAAGAGCACAGAAACTAAATTAGAACCTTGCTATAGTTAGTAATGAAATCACCTTATTTTAAAAGTTGAGTGGAGCATATTTTAGAATGTTATTTATTATTAATTTTTTTTAGGAAACAATTTTTAGGCGAGAATGTCACAAATTTTAGAGTTTTTGATAGCAAATTAGTTTTAGATAAAACATTAATATAAAGAAGTGACTCTTTATAGCATGTTATTATTATACGTGAAAAAATCACAAATAAAGTTACCATGATTATTATACATATTATGGTGACGTCATAAAATATTCAATTATTTTTCTTACAGTTAAAGTTAGATATTATAAATTATAACACCAAGCTAGGATCAAAATAATTTAAGAGAATAATATGTGTTATACCAACGAGTCAAGTCCTTATACCCCATATTTTCCACTTTTTTTATGTTGATTTGATAACTTTCTACCCGGGGTTGCCAGCAAGAAGAGAACTGCAAGCTGCAAAATATAATCAATAATTACAATATGTTAGAGCCAGAGTGAAAAAAAAGGTATACAACAATACAATTAAGTTTTAAAATTACGTATTTAAATATTATAAATTAAAAAACACAACATTTTTTTATCAGTTGTAAAGTCTAAAATTATTATTTAATAATTATTGCATTTTCAAATTCATATTACATATTTTTATATTAATATTTAAAAATTTAATTTTTATATTAGCAAAATGTTTTGCTTCTTACACGGTAAGATGCGAGCTTTAGTTTAACCAGCCCTGTACTATACCCTTATCATAAATAGGGTAAGTTACGCCGTTTTTGGGTTTCTTGTATAAAAATTGAAATTAATTTTTTTTGTCGGTTTTTCAAAATGCTCATTTTATACAGAGGTATAATTTAAAATTATAATCGTAAAATTATTATTTTACGATCCCATTAATTTAAATAAACATTTAAATTTTGGAAAAAAAGACTGCACTACACCATAAATATAGATAGATCTCATCTATACGTTCGGTAATGGATCGAATTACATAATAATAATATTAAAATGACCATCGCTTCTTGAGTAATAATACAAAACGATTTTTTATTTGTTAAAAATTTATGACGTTATTCCGTAAAAAAAATGTCTATTTTCTTCCGAGCTGCTATGGTTTTTGGACCACTGTGCGTGCGGCGGTCGTCATTGGGGTAGTGGTGGGCAGCGGTACACTTGTGGTTGATGCGATGGCAGAGATGCGGTGGTCGGCCGAGAAATTTGGCCGGGTGGTGGGGTAGTATGGTTCGTTAAAGGTAGGGGTAACGGTCGTGATGAAACGCGGGCGAGACTCGTTCGTCTCATTCGCGTTGTCTACTGCCCGTAAACATCACGTCGAAATCCTCGTTCTACGACCCCCGACGCCGCACACCGGTTACGTATTATCGCCCTGAGCACTCCCGAGAACATTAGCCGCCCGTCAAACGCGCGCACTCAGTCAAACCGTTCGCCGTTTCCAGAACGTGTAACGATGGATCCAACACCGTCCAAGAAAAAGGCCACGAAACGCCTCCGGGATACCAGTCCCGGTCGAAACGACTCACCGCCGAAATCAAACGACACGAAAACGACGGCCGTCGTGAACTCAGTGGGCACGGTAAGCATTCGATACCAATGCTGACGTTAGATGATGATAATTATAATAATAATAGTATTTTTATACGTAGTTCCGCAAGCTGATAATGCGTTTCCGGCAATACCGATTATTTTAATGTTATATTTGTTTTGCATTTTTCAATATTTTACGGCATTTTTCAATTTTATAGGCGTTTTATTATTATTATAATAATAAATATTTATATATTTAAAATATCGATGATAGTTGCTTTATGTTATCAGTAATCCATTTCTACTAGAATTCCGGCTGTATTCTAATCACGTATCTAGATCATTATTTTTTTGTGTGGGGGGGGGGGTAGTGTAATTGTTTAGAAATATTCTAGACCCAAAAATATATATGTAAAATCTAATAGCATACGAATAATAAAAATATAAAATGTAATAAACTCATAAAATAAATATTATTATAATTTTTATAATAATTTCATTTTAGCAAAATGTACTATTTTTTCTACTACATTGATTATTTCTCCATAATCGGATAATTTTTTTCTCAACTAATAAATGTAATAGTTTTTTTTCTACCTTTAGTCTCCTTTTGCCACTAACTCTTTAACATATAATTCCTGCTAGAAATTTTTCATTTATTCATTATAATAAGCGTATAATTACTACAGTGGTACAATAGAGTACTTACGATAGACAGCTTGCCAAAACTAAACAGACAACAGCAAATTTTATTTTACGATTATTACTGTTAACGGGTAATACAATATTATGTATAATTTAATTATAAGTGTAAACACTTGGCTTATCAATTTATTAAAAATATCGCACTAGTAAAATGTATTACTAGAAAACATTAAATACATGACGAAGCAATAATTTATACTAGTTTAATATACAAAGTATATCACATTATAACCAATATTTATATTAAAAAAATTGAATTAAACGTAAATTTTGAAAAAAATATGTTTAACGTAAATAAGTCCAGAGGCGTACTTAAAAATTTGACGGCTTGGGACTAATATGTTTGGACGCTCCCCTTCCCTAAAAAATAGAAATAACTTTTTATTCCTTGTTAAATTTTAAGGCCCATCAAAAATTTATGGTTTTTTATCTAAAAAAAGTTGAACAAAAAAAAATGTTATCAACTTTGTTTAAATAATATATAATATAGATTATAGGGTTATTCTATATATGGCATTTTCATTTCTCTGAATTCCGATAATTGAACTCCTAGGCATAAGCGTAATTTTGGAGACACAAAATGGTGCAATTACACGGACACATATTTAAACGTGGATGCAATAATAATTATAGTATGATATTATATAATACACCCCTTTGCTCGTTCCGGTTTTTAGTATATAGGTAGTGTAGACTATTAGTCTCTATGGCTGCAATACATGTCGTCCATAATCCAATAATATAATCCACTGTTATAAATCAAAAAGTTCAAAATGTAATTTATCTTTACATTTTGTATTTAATTAATAAATAATAATGCTATTTAAAAATGTATACATTTAACACCGGCGCTCCTTATGGGACTCAAAATTTGGCACCTGGGGTAATTATATCCTTGTGCTCCCACCTTAATACGCCACTGCCTTAGTCAACGGCTGATCTGGGATCCCTTAAGCCTAACCAGAGGGTTGCGACCACCGCCCTCGGACGACCGTCCGTTAAAAGGTCAGCCGTAACCTGCACACACGCAAATAAATCATGGTAGTCAACCACTGCTGAGTCTTAGGACGACGACGCACTGGCAATGACGCAAGATCCCACCGATGATCGCGATCGGTACCGTGGGACGTGCGGGGGTGTGAGACCCCGTCGGTGAATTCGGTACGGTCCGTGCCTTCGGGGACGGGCCGGTGTTCGTCTTCCATATGTCGACGCTGGGGTCGCCGCGGAGAGGCGACTCCGCCGTGGCGGGCCAGATGCCTGCCGGTCTCTTGAGTAGTCTCTGGAACAGCAAAACCCCCATGAAACCTCAGGGTTAACTGCCTTAGTCAACATTATGATTATATAAATTGATTAATTAATTTTATGTTTTTATATTTATTACCAGCAGGTAGACGAAATTGATCTGCATCCAAATGGTCAATTATTGCTTTTGGAACGCATGAACGAGAACGATATATCCAATATCTTAGAAAAAAAAAGACAAATATTATTAGATTTCTCAAGTGCCTTGGACTTAGCTATAGAAAATTCCATAAATTAGATCTTTCAGCATACATAATGTGAAAGGAGATCTACCAGAATAATATATGATTTATTTAATTGTTTAATAATAGTTATGTAACTTATGTTGTTTAAAAATTTTTTTTTAAATTCATAACTGTAATTATCAATGTTTAATTCATTATATTATTATAATTATTGATTGGTAAATTTTGTATTTGTTAATTATTCATTATAGAGTTTTAAATACTCTTATCCATATAAATATACAAATCGATCAATTTAATCTCTATATAAAGTATTCCAAAAATAAGGAACCTTACATTTTTCTTGGACATTAATGTGTGGTTTTTATTCTTGATTTTTTTATGTTATAGATAATGATATGAGTAATTTATAGTGCTTTTAAAATCCATTAAACTGAAAGTTAAAGGGTTCAAATTTTAATTTTTAAATGGCACCCATAAGTTTTATTTAATTTAAATATTACTGAAAAAATCAAAAAATAATTATAATAATAACGATTAAATTATAAACGCATACCTAATACCTAAAAAAAAAAATGGTGGAAGACAAAGTTGGTGTAATTAAATATTTAAAGCTTAATAAGTATAGTTTACAAAAGAAAATGTTTCAATTTCTTTAAAAATATAAAAAGTAATTTATGTTTCAATATTAATTTTATAAAATTGCATTTGTTTTTGGTCCATATTTGTTCCATTTGAGATGCTAATACCCTATTGATGCTGTATCACCAATTTACGCAAGGTAGATTATATGCATGTAATAAATAATAATTACACTACAGGTACATGTTATATAGAGATAGGATTGTACAAAACTATCAATTTTAATTGTCTTTTTCCAATCGCCTACTGTCTGAGAATGTAATATTATAAAAATAATACTCGTACAGTGATACAATTACCATATAATTGTTACGTTACTGGAAAAAATAACTACCGTTACGAAACTAAACAAAATGCAAATAAATAATCGTTGTGTAAACTGCAATATTTACCTATTTTTATAATAATTCAGTGATTTCTCAATTATCATAATTTTGTTTATTTTTATGATGAAATTCCTTCAATAAATTTACAATAATCAACATTGTTCAATATTTATGATTAATTCCGATTTCCGGATAACAATTGTTCATATTTTGTTTGTCAATTATTTCGAATTTTATATCACTCATATAATATAGTTGTTATTTTGTAATATATATAGATAATATAATATACACCTATATTATTTTGAAGATTTAGGAACATTTTAGTTACATATTATGAAAAATTAGTAATCAATAAGTATATAATGCCTAATATTTAAAAAAAAGGTAAATAGTGGCAAAGTGTACAAAATGTTGAATAATTAAAATGAAGTGTTGAGATCTAGGTCCTAAACGCTAAATTTTTTTAAACTGAGTTATGTCAATGTTTTTTTTCTACGTTAACTTGTAACTGAAGGAGTTTAGGCTAATACAACTTAACTTGGCCAATGTAATTTTTCCATTAAATGTTTAGCCTTTGCGTATTGTTATGTGTACCTATAAGATTGTTATTAGATGTACAAAGATAAAAATAACATATTAACTATACTTACACACAAGTACTCGTCATATTATCAACAAAATATAAAAATTAAATAATAATGATAATTTCTGTATACATAAAAAAAGAGACAACCCTGTTGTATTCTCATGCACCCGTTACACATTACTTATTTGTATACCCAGGCCCATATTATATACATGTACGTTTAATGTGTTTTCGTTATAGACAAACACGATTTTCATTTCGTTGAGAGATTTATAGCTACAGCCGATTAATATATACATATCATATACATAAAAAAAATTGTATTCTATTCATATAAGAATATATATATATATATATATATATACATAATATAATATTATACATTTAAAATCTTCAAAAAAACGGATAGGTACTGAAATATTTACTGGACCGTAATTTATATTGCCATAGGCGTGGTAGAACACGATAAACCGACACTGCCTTATAATAATATTAATATAATGTGGACTCTGAAATGTCAAGGTTTTTGAAGAACATTTATAACTGTTTTCGTCGATACGACTCGGACAAGTAGATACACTACGTATAGTTCGATAAGTATTTGTCAAAAACTCGAATGCAATTTGAATTTTCATAAACTTAAACGTATATTAATCATTATTATTGAACGTATTTTATTTTATTTTGTTATTTATTTTTGAAATCGAATTAAAAATTCAAAGCTCACATTAAAAATAATACGTAACATCTGACATCTGACAAAGACAAATAATGTTCTCATCTTACGTGAACTTATAATGAATTTGATTTAATTTTAAACTCATTTTTTTTATCCATTATCAAACGAATACGGAACAACGTAGGTACATTGTATACGTACCCGATAAACGTGATAAATGTTTTTTTAGGGTCAGTCGCTGATTTATTGAGGGTTGGGTCTTGAGTAGTGTATTTGTGTTAGAACAGCTTTAGAGGGATATATACATATTCACCCAGGAAGCGTTAATAGAATATGATTTATGACAATAGAATTAATTTTGAATTGGGTTATAAGAATATATTGATTAAATTATACACAGTGATTTTTTATTATGGGTTAAATTCGTGGAAATATACATGAGTTATTTAAAATGTTTTCAGAATGTTATTTGTACACTTAATTATATTATATATATGTATATTATATTTAATTATTAATGTATTGAAATTAATATCATACATATCTATTGTTACAGAGAAATATTACAATGCATACTTACATCATTATTCCTAAATTACAAAGCTAGATAATAACTAGTTTTACTTTTTTTAAATATGTACTTTTCAATAAATCAATGAACAGATCAGTAAAGTAAGACTGCAATCTGTTGGTCAATAATTTTAAGAAATTTGTAGATCTATGAGTGACTAAAATTTTTAAACGTCAATATTATTATGATTTAACTATCTATATCTAAAATAAATTACTCATTTAAGAAAAGTATATTCATTACTTCTATGGTTTGGGTCTAAAAGATTAGATCTTAATTTATACAACTTTTGAGCTTTTTAAAACAAAAAAATGGCCATATTTTACAAAATATAAAAATGTTCAAAATATTTTTACATTATTTTGAGTTTCATATATATTATCATAATAATATATCTATTATTTACATGAAATATTAAGTGTATTTTCAACTTAATTTCATTTTATTCTTATAATTTAGTTGAATAATTTTTAATATCATATAATATTTTAGATTTGAACAAGCTTAGTTTTTAAATATAAACCATTATAAATGTTTAACTTAAATTTATTCAAAAGTTACTACTTTAAATTAAGTTAAGAATTTAAAAAATCAACATTGAATATAATTTTATAGATATTATATTTATTATAACTTTTTAAGCTAAAAATGATAAATTTTCGTAGTTAACCAGCAATATGACGGGCGGGTGATAAGAGCGCCACAGCTGGAGTGTACATGAGAGGTATTTTCTTAATTTAGATTCTGAGCGTAAATACGAACGGATTGGTTTTATTTTTTCATACATATAAAATAAATATAATAGATACGATATAATTGACACAAGTCACCGAATTAAAATAAAACAGCCCACAAAAATGCAAATAAACCGCCAATATTTTATTTAAATATTCTGCACATTCAACGTGACGTTCTCAGCTGATTAAATTTTAACTATAACATTCGATTCTAATACGCCACGCTTAAAATACAACGCAGTAATGATCAAATAGGCACTTAAAAAACAAACAGATAATCCCTTTCTAGTACACGAATTAGTAGGGACAGGTGGTTTAAGTTATATATAGAAATGCAGCAGCAAATTTTCTAACAGTTTTTTTTTCTTATTATAAAATTATACATAGTATGCTCTGTTTTAGACTACGACGACGAGTCTTCATGGGTATATGAGCACCAAGAAAATTATATGTTTTATAATACAAGTTCCATAATTTAAAAATGATTAATTTGTATAATATGAGCATTGGCAATAAATAATAATAATGGTTATGATGAAAATAATTAATGTTATATTTTAATAGTACGCGTATACTTTATTATTATAGTTGGGTATTTTTATTTTGTTTATTTTTCACATAATATTGTATAGGTACCTGTAACATATATTATATAAGTATTATATTATACGAAATTGTATAATATAGAAAATTTACGTTTCCCTAAGATACACCCGATAATTTCTATACATATTACCAAGAAGTGAACTTCATTATTTTCTTTATTATTTATTATTCTATTTTATTAATTTATCCGGAACTTGAAACGACGTGGATCTGTGACAAACCATATTAGTCAGTGCTGGCACGAGCATTTACGGGGCCGGGTGCAAGAAATATTTTGCAGGGCCTTATGCGAAATATCTAAACAATTTCAGATAAATTAAATCAAAATTATATGTTGTATTGTTGTCAGCAGTACAATTTTAAATTATAATTAGAAAATAAAGTCAGGAGTTTTTAATATATAATTAGGTAGGTAGTCTTAAGTTTAAGTATAGATATCTATTTTATTTGGATAAACTGAATAGTCTGAGTATTATTAATCATTCAACTTCTTCAATTTATTTTATAGCTCATTTTCCTATATATTTAAATTTATTTGGTATCTACCTACATATAGCCATTTTGTGATAATCCCAATAATATTGAAAAAGAAGAATTATTGCTATTAATTATTTTTACTTTGGTTAAAACAAAGTTAATTTTACATTGTATATTATAGGTACCTACCTAATGAAGCAATGGCATATTTCAAATTTTCTTGAGAGGGAAATCTATCCCCTATACCCCCCTCTCACTTCGTAAATACGCCACTGTCATTAAGTTATATTACTCGTTAATTTAAAACAAATACACAGACAATTAATTTCAAAATTCAAATTATATATGATAATATATGGTATTTAATATTTCTCTCGATTTTATAATCTAATATAATATAGTTCATAGTTGAATAAATAATAAATTGTTTTGTAATACTTAATCAAAAAACACTTTTGTTTTGAAACATAATTAATACATAATGTAACTATAAAATATACATAGGTAGGTATATTTAATAAATTTAACTATATGTATGATAAAATTTAGTATAATCAAACAATCATATTGATTACCTACATCGAGTACATCGTAATTCTAACCATATAGGCATATATAGGACTATGGTAAATTGAACCATAATATTTCCAACCATTCATTATTATCCAACCATATACCTATTGTCTATTATACATTTGAGAGTTAAATGAATGTCGGTGTAAAATTGATTTGGATATCTCAAACAGGATAGATTTGTATTCGGACAAAAAACCGCTTTTTTATTTATATACATAGATCATTTAGACATTTAGTACCTATAACTATTTTATATTTATTAATAACGTTTAAACTTTAAAGTACTTAGTTAACGCCAGACGTCTTCAGTCAAAATATAAATAAATATGAATTGAATTACTACAGACCATAGATATTTATGTTAACTGTAATACGACAATTGACGAAGACAAACGATAAAATATTATTTTTAATATAACTACGTTATTACACCTAATATCTATTTTTATTTTTCTAAGAAATATTATATGCGATGCGTAATATTCACACAACTCCTCTAAAAACTATAACATATACATAGAATAATTACAATTATAATTTACAATTAATCACTTGTTTTTTGTTTTAATTTACAAATCCTTGCTTAACCTAGGATAAGTGAAAAAAAAAAACAGCAGAAATTCATATCACTACGTATATAGAACCACGTAAATAAGAAGGCATCCAATAACAATCCCGTTAAATTTGAATATAAATATTGAATTCGAAGAATTTTACCTTATAACTTATACTTTTTATATAAACTATGTAACATAAGTATATAGCGAAAGCCAAACATTTTTTTTTAATGAAAAAAAAAAAACTATTCAAAAGTCAAAACGTTGGTCGTCTATCTAGCATTAGGAAGTCTAGAGCAAATTTACTTTAACTCCTGTCGCATGCCAGAAAAACAAAATATTGTGGTAAGACATATTATGGTTTTTTTCAACATAAACGCATACTATCAATCGAATTAAGTGTTCGTTATCATCATGATTATTAATAGCATAATAATATAATTTATTGTCTTCCATTGTCAACCGGTCAACGTTATTTTTTTCATCTACAACATTGCAACGTATAAAGTACAGACAGAACGCGAACCTAAAAATGCACCTAAAATATTATTTGTCATTTTCTTCTGGACATTGAAGTCCATTAAGTTCTTGTGACTCGTCAGTCAAAAAAATATGTAAGATTCAAATAACTTTACAAAACTTTTAAATTTTATATTAGGTAGGTAATATATTATAATTAATACTTTTAATATAACTTTTTTTTACTACCTAAAATTTTAGTACCTACTACCTACTTATTTGAAATAATATAAATATTAGTAGTCTTAAAATTTTTGTCTGAAAGTTATTTAAAATAGTTGTAGATATAAAACTTGAAATAAACTTGAGCACTGTTGACTATTAAAATACCCAGAAGCTATACATCATTCTGCTGAAAGTACCTATACGTACAACAATACAATTATAGGTATTGTAATAACCATAATATTAATAACATTACGAAAACTAACCGTTTAAATCCAAATAATAACTTTAATATCATAACTATGTAAAATATATATGCAGGAAAGTGTAAATATTATACAAGATATTCAAATAGTTACCTAAATAATAGGAATATACATTAATAGTTATAATAAACGGATAGTTTCAAAAAATATCGCAGTCCCCGACATTTGATATTAACATATTTCTCAAAATTAACGAAAATAAGACATCGTAAAAATTATACGAGGATAAATTGAAAACTATTAATAAAAGTTGAGAGGTTAATTAAATTAAAGTACATTATAATTGACATGGAATGGAATGAGTCAAAAACTATTACAGATTATTATATTATAACTACTTTATTTTATTATATTATGTACTTAACATTTATATAAATATAAATTATATATTATTATATTTTATTATAGGTTATTATGACTCATAGAAAGGAAGTTTTTAAACAAAAAAAATTACCATAGTCTTGATATAAAGTAGATTTTCCAAATACATTTTACTTAATTTATGGACTTTTTTGTGCATAAATTATTTATGTAAACTAATGTCTCCACAAACGTTATAACGTTTGTA
Organism: Pemphigus obesinymphae; assembly: GCA_025469235.1. Classification (NCBI taxonomy): domain Eukaryota; kingdom Metazoa; phylum Arthropoda; class Insecta; order Hemiptera; family Aphididae; genus Pemphigus; species Pemphigus obesinymphae. Next base: position 18,458 of record JAIPRL010007302.1, read on the forward strand.
GGTAGCGGCTTTATTATCAAGCGAGTACAAAATAGATAATATTGTATTATTTAATATTATATTATACTGCACACAACTCATAGGTTGTTGTTTTTGTGAACCTTTCCACATGTTTATTAATATTACTAAACAGGTTATATATTTAAATATACATAGTATATACAAATATATTATGAAATATGTAAATTAAGTCTAAAATGTGAAAGCGTAGGTATACGATTATCTTTCATCAGGAGATGATGGATAAGAGTGTTTTGTATATTATTCTGATTATTTATTGTATAATATAATACAATATATTAGTCCTTCTAATTAGGGAATAAAATAATTGGATAAAAAAATATCAAATGATCAAAAAACGCACATTATAGCTGTATTTTATTTTATTAAAATAGAACTTATCTATATAACGTATATTCTAGTACACTCAAAACAGTTTTTTTTAACTACTTGATATAGGTACAACATAAATACAATCAGTCTTGTAAAATATTCGAATACAAGTATTTGGATACTAGTATTTAAATATTTTTATTTTTTAAAGTATTTCAAAGACAGTTTTTGGAAAGTATTTTTTAAGTATTCTGAATACTTTTTAGAAGTATTTCTAACAATATAAATACTTGTATTTAAATACTCTAAAGAAATCTGTTTTATTAATTTATTCATTAAAATTAAATATTATATTATTTGTTGTTGAGACAATATTGTATAATCATAATTCTCAATAAATACATGTTTAGTCGGTATATACTAAATTCGCGGAGAGAATAGGAGTGATAGGAGAATAATACGACTGAGGAAAATTCGAGTCGCTCCGTTATCTTTGGGCGGCTATCCATAGTTTGACATAGTATACAGAGCGCTTTAAATAACACACATTATGGCTTATCAGTTATCAGTTCCGTACGGCCGATGATCGAACACACCGTAATCACTACAAAATAACATCACAGTGTATAACCTACCGATCAGTGCAGTCATCACCTGATATTCTGGGTGGCGAGTATCCGATAGATGATTTTGCGGTGAGGTAAAACGAAAATTGGTTTCTGCGCACTCCTAAACTCTCCGCAAATTTAGTATAGGTACTTCCAAGAATTGCACAATTGTATAATTTGAAAATAAATAATTAAATTTATTGTTAGGAAATAATTAGTAATGCTGTAATAATATATAATAAAAGTCTTATCGGACTTGTATAACAATATACTTCTACACGCCGTTTCTTGCTCACGATTGTACTAATATTAAGAATATGATGGGTTTCCCATATGACCATATTATATAGATAATAATATATTTCTTTTTCTGCGATCCTATAGTAGGCATATTGTACTTTACCCCTATATGGGCTTTATCAAGACTAAAATATTGTTTGTCATATACCTACCTCCTACAGGCTACAATTTACAAATTCTCGTTTTGTCATCCGTGTCATTCGACCCGAACACCCGCACCTTCCTATGTACTCGTATATCGCGGCCGTATTTAATTTTTTTATTTTAATAACATGGGTGAAGACTTTACCGAAGTTTGTAGTTATAGATTGCCTTGGCATGATTATAACGAACACTTTAAAATAATTAAGTTAATCGATGACCGTTTAACTTATTTAAAATATGAAGTAAAATGTTGGTTGAAGTCTGGCTTTTTGGTCTGAACGAAAAAATCGACATTGTGTTCGATCAAAATCGCTAACTGTGGACACGAGATCACCTTCAAATTTGAAAAAACATTTAACAGTAAGTACTTAGTGTCTATAACATATAATATATAATATGTAGGTATTAATGTATTATATATAAGTAGGTACCTATGTAAATTTAACATTTCCATGCATACCTATTACCTATGTCTAGTTTTAATTTTTATAAAAGATCATAGCGCACAAATGGACAATTACCTAATAATAATAATACTTTTAATATCTAATTAAAAACTAAAATATACTTGTACATATGAGATAAAATAAAATAAACCTAATAATAAAAAGTAAAAACTTGATAGTATGGTAAAATTGTATTAAATACTTCAGTCGGTTAATGTATAAAAAACCATAACTTGTTAGAAAATTAAATTACAAAATATTGTTGTAAATTTTGATAATAACAATTAAATAATATTTTAGGTTGAACTCTACGCTAGGTCAGGGAAAAAGAACATCAAAAAACCTCTATATAAAACTTAATATTAAACTTGTATAAAAAAAAAGTCTATACATTTATAAGATATATATAATATACAAAAACATTATGTATAATAAATAATAATAATATAATACAATTATGTCATATCCATTTTTAGGGGTTCTGTATAGAATATTCTTAAGAATAATGAAAATCTAATACAGTCGGTATCATCTATAACGACATATTAGGTAAATGACAAGAATTTAAAGAGGTCCAATTAATTAAATTTATGGTAAATAATAACATAATATGTAGGTTTGTAAAATTAAAAAAAATACTTGTTTTGTATTCAAATATTTTGTGAGTATTCGTAATATACTTTATTGTAGAAGTATTTTAAAAGTATTTTTAATACTTTTTTATGCGAATACTAGTATTAGTATTTTAATACTTTTTGAAAGTATTTTTTACAAGACTGAATACAATATAATATAATATATATATGGTATGTTTAACGCCCAAACATTCAAAACAAATTATAAATAATTGGTTATTTTCAAATATAGGAAATGTTTCAAAATAAGAAATTGGTAATGATAATTAAAAAACAATATTTTATAAAATGAAATGTCATACTGTTAACATATAAATAAATTAGAATTTAAGTATAACAATTATAAAGTCTGATTATTAGTTTTTTCTGTTTTTTTTTTCTATATAATAAACATATTATGTTATAGTTAAATGGAAATGTGCTATTATAATATATAATAATTTGTTAAACTTTATATTTATTTTGTATAACTATCTCCAATACAAACAATGCTTGTAAGTGATAGATAATCATAAATCTGTATTCTTAAATTAATTTTGTAATTGTTTTGTATTTCATTAAAAAAATAACAATATATATATATATATATATATATATTCGGAGTGCAACACCTAAAAAGTGCTTTGCCCTATAAATTGAACTCTTTTTGAGAGAAATTCTTGTATATTGGGATCCGTATAAATCGAATGATACAAATCAGTGATTGAAGTTTTTTTTAAGATAATATTGTTAATTAATTAATTTAAAAAATATTCCACCAGCTCTAAAAATGGCCTTCATTTTATAGAAAATAGTTTTTACCCCTTGTAAATAGGTTGACAAAATGTAATCCAAAAGTTGATTGAACTTATTTTTATCTGATTTCTATAAGACTTAAACATCGTTTCGCTAAATACGTCACAACTACACATCAATATGAATTAAATTGAAATTTTGAAAAATACTAAGGAAATCTTAGAAAGAAATAGAATTTTAAAATATTAAGCCATAGTATATACCTACTCTGTGAATCAGTTGGTCAGAATTACCTTTCTTGGGTTTTTATAATATAATCATTATTACCAGATCTATATGTACGAATGTCCAATAAAACATCGTATAATAAGTTCGTAAAAATCGAATACGAACTCGTCACAGAATATTATATACTATGTAGGTACTTATTACTTAATACATATTGTAGTTCAAACAAACGAAAAAAAAATTATAACTAATATTAAATAATAAAAATTATCTTGATTTTATCCGGATAAAGGTTACCAGCGTAATTTTCAATTTGGTATCAAGAAAAATCACTGTGCTTAAGGGTAATGTTAGAAAACTTTTGTTTTCATGATTTAAAATCTCAGAGAAATGTGAGAATACGGACAAACGAAAAACTGAAATATCTCAAAACGAATAAATTCAAGTAGATCTTACGCATATCGTGTGCAATGTGCATACTATATAGGCAAAACTTAAAAATGTTTTTAAAAACCAAAAACTTGTATAAATATACAAATCAAAACATCACGAAAACAAAATAATACAAACAAGTTAGGAAATTCTACATCATGAGCATACAATATTCCAAATTGTTTTTTACGTATTTTTTAATTTAATAAACTATAATTCCATAAAGATGTATAAAAACCAAATAGCAACAAAACAAATGAAAATTTTAAATGTTGATATTGATAACATTGGCAATGATTTTTAATGACAAATGGGCGAACGCGGAGATATTATGATATCTATAATTATGTAAGTATTAAAACATAATACGATATTAAAATTCTAAAGTAAAAATAATAAAAACAAAATTAATATTCAAAATATTACAAACTGATAATAAAATTGAAACCCAAAAGTTATATAATTCAAATAAAAGCTAAAAGATTCAATATGTTAAATTATAGATTATATACTTGTAACAATGAGAAAAAATTTAGAATAAAACTCATCTGTAAAAGCACAAAAATAATAAAAATAAATTTGACGAGTAAAGAGAATAAAATTTCCGGGGATGCAAACACCCTCGACATGACCTTCCTGATTTTTTGAACTAAAAATGATATTTTATTCAATATAAAGTAAACTTCAACCTATTCAATGTTTAATCGAAAATACAACTAAAAATTGAAATTAAAATTAAACATTAAACAAAAATGATAATTTAGTTACAAATAAGCAAAACAGAAATTTTTAAAAATGGTTTCAAGTCCTATATCTAGGGGAGTTTTACCAGACAATTATTACCATAGCTGGGAAAGATAATAATTTTTTTTATAATTTACTAAGAAGTCATAACCATATCTTAAATATAAATTATAATTAAGTAGGTATATATCTATTGTTGTTTTTTTTTTTTTTTTTTTTGATGATATAATATGAATATAATTAATTATAAGGTTAATAAAATATATGTTATTACTAATCACGATGTCCTCTGTTGTCTGTCTGTGTGAATATGACTGACACGTTTTAGATGGAAACTTTTATTCAGGGTACATAAATATAAATATATACGTAAATGGTAAATGAATAATTTAATTTTTAGCCTTTTGAAATTTGATTATATACCTACCATTATTACGTAGGCACCTATCACGGACATAGATAGATATGTACTGAAATATAATATATATACGTATACAAATTGATAGGTACGTACCAAAAATTAATTTATTATTTCAAAACAAATAATATATAATATTATTTTGGATCATGGTTATAATAATTCTGTAATATAATAAACAACCATCGTTACGCTTTAAATTCATTATTATATCTACCCTCCATCCAATCGATATCTTTTTTGTCAAGATAATTCAATATTTTAACATCGCAAACGACGCTTAAAAAATATTTTTATCTTTACCTTGTTTTGAATAAAAAAAAAAAGCCGGTCAGTAGGTTGTGGAAGCACTTCGCTCGTCGGGTGTCAGTATTGGTGGATGCACTTCGGTACTGGGCAGGGTACTTTTGGTGGATGTATTAAATTTGAAAGCAATGATAAATCATTGCATTCAATAAAACGATTCTGAGCGTAGCTTCGGTGTAGTACACATAACTCATATCATTTTTTTTTTCTAGGGATCGATCGAGGCTGTTATTTTTATTTTAT
>JAIPRL010007303.1:0-24023 GCA_025469235.1 Pemphigus obesinymphae
AAATTATTATGAACTACACAGTTAGGAGCGCTAGTAGTCCCCAGGTTTTTGCCTAATTTGATAAGAACATTTGCCGGTCACAAATCTTACGCTCGGTATAGGTCGTCGCGCAACCATAGTATCTATATCCGTGATTCATACAAAGGTACTTAAATATTAAATATTCGTATTTCGTTAATTTTTTCCAACAAATTTTATTTTAGAATTAAAATATGGGTTTTAATATTATTAATTAATTATTATTTAATATTATTAATTTAATATTAATACCGGTTAATTGAGCGAGTAACCCTGCCCGGTTTATAGGTGGTGCATACCGAAAGAACTACATACACAGTTGTACACTTGAACCGTATTTAATTTATGATAATTATCCATGTCGTGACTATTGGAAAAATTAATAAATTCAGGAAAAACTGGTTTAAAAATTTCCCATCGATAAACGTAGGTAGTTGTGAATTGTGATAGCAGTTTGATAATAATATACTAGTTATATATTTTGAGTCACATTTTGTCCTTGGTAAAATTATACATTGGAAAAACTGGTAGCAACCCTGTTTGGGGTGATATTGGTTTTTTATTCCACGATTATTGTTTATCAACATCGACGTTATCACGGACGAACAACATCGCGATTGCGGCCTTCGGGTTGCGGCTCTCGGATCACGACGTTGACTGCCGTTATATTTTGTTTTGCTGTGTACATCGTACCGTGTACGTTAGCTGTCGGAACAAATTGTCACAAAACTGAAATTTCTTCGTTTTGATGGACGAGTTACAATTTGAAAATCTACCTGTTCATACGTAAACACAGGTTGAACACGATTTTATCGACGATGGAGGAATTGGCGTGCGTCCGGTGCATGAGCTCCAAGTTTCGAAATCCAAACCTCGTGTTCAGCTTCAACATATGCGGACACACCATGTGCGCTAACTGCATCGAAGTAGCATTCATGAAGGGTAAATACGTTTTACGTGTTTTCTGTTCTTATTTTGAATTTTGTGACCCAGTTGCGGTCCTAAACTTATAATCTATCTAGGTTTATTAAAACAAAATGAGATAAATAGGTACGTATATAGCCCATTTATTCGCATAGGTATTCATATAATACACTCAAAAATGTTGTATAAATAATAGGTAGATGGTAAACGGATAATTGGTTCGGGTACCCAGGAAAATCGATCATAATAGACATGCACTTTCTGTGTAACAATTGGCCTGTTGTATGTTCAAAACTCTGCTTCCACTTAGGTACCTATATATATTTTTTTTATTAAAATTTGTGCATTGGGTAGGTACTAGTGTATTACTAGATACTTACTATGTTGGTTTATTATACCTATTCTAAAAAGTAGTGAGGGTGAGTTCTCAGATTTTCCCTAACCGCGCCACCGGTGCATGTAATCTTTATGTTTTTAAAATTGTACCTAACCACAGCAGAAAATTGTAAAGACAAACACTGACATATAACTTATGTCTAATATAAAACTAATAATATCCAAGTATCTCCCTGGTAACCAAATCAACAAACTACAGACACGGCGAGAATATAAGATCTAAATGTTTAAAAACATAAAACTGTATATTGTCTATTATAATTAGATAGGTAGGTAGTAAATAGTGAGTACCTAGGTAGTATGACAAGGATACTTATATTACATAATATCTGCCTAATAAAAATATAATTGGCAAGTCGAAGACAAAGTTATTATTTTATTAATAATCTTTGTTCAAAACTTAGCCTATAGTATAAATAGTCATAACGGTCGCAGAATAATAGTTCTCATATTTTTCTTGCATTACCAATTTGTCTTACAATTTCCAGTTTATATTGTTGCTAAGGGTATTTCAATTAAAATTAATTATCTACTTTATTTTATAATTTAGAATATGAATATAGGTATCCTAATGGTACCTAATAAGTATGTAACCAGAACTATATATTCAGTTAAAAATATGAAGAAACCTTGTTTGTGCTCGGTAGCCATCAACAATGGTTAAAAGGTGTGTCAAATTTCACTTTCATTTTACACTGTTGTATACTATTAGCATCCCGCTGACAAAAATCTTTCGAAAATAAGGTTTATTCTTTTTGTGAACTGAGTTACCCCAGCCATATCAAACTATGTTCATGTTGATTAGTATGTTATAATAGGTATGGCAAGTCGAAGACAGAGTTATGATTATTATTTAGTAATCTCTGTTCAAAACTGAGCCTATAATAAAAATAAGTCAAAACGGTCGCAGAAATATAATTTTCATATTTTTCTTGCATTACCAATTTGTCTAACAATTTCTAGTTTATATTGTTACTAGATTATTAAGATTAATGTTGAAAATTAATAGGTTATTAGTAAAGTACCTAATTACTATTACAACCAAATTTAATTATTTTATTATGTAGGCACCTGCCTAATAATTAGGAATATGAATATATGATTTACCTAATCAGTTGATAATCAAAACTATACTCTTGTCTTAAACTAGAATTTACCGGTTTCTACAGCGTGACTGACAGCCACCAAATTTCGTGACTTGTTTTTTGCTTCACTATGTGGAAAAATCTATAGTCTACATTAAACAAACAATCTGAAAAGATTTTTAACAAAATGACATAATTTAATCGGAGAAACTGTTCTGATAATATATACCGAATTATAATAATGTGTAAAAAAAAATAATAAAGCTATCAGTGACAGCCTACATATAAAAATTAAAATATTGTATGCATTTTGACCATAAAATTCAAATTACTTAAGCTTGGTTATTAATTCTTTTTTTGTATACCTATAGTTTAAAAACATAATATTTGTATAAAAATTAGTTATGAAATTTATTATATTTATTTACACTGAAATACCTACTATATTATTTTATATACAAAACATCTAGGTATGTAGGTAGGTAAATTAAATAATAAGTACATTAATGCAGAAAATCTATATTTTTTAACATTTGTAAACAATTAAAATTAAAATAATAATATTACCTACCTATAGATTATTATTGAAAATAAAACACTAATATTAAAATATAAAATAAAAATAAGTAGGTACCTACTATTATTAGTCATGATAAAAAAAATATAAACTAAAAAAATCGGATAATATTGAAATGTTGAACATTTGGAAAGTTTTGTATAACAGTTGTTTAACGGCCATGGCAGGCACTATGGCACAAACACCTGCCAAACAAACCGGATACGTGTTGTCGAACAAAAACTGGTCAGGCAGGCAGTTCAGTATGTTCTATTTTGAGACAGAGTATAGGTTACCTATAATTTACTCAAATTACCTAGATATATTAGTTATATTTATATCTATGCATTCATATTGATATTATAGTACATTTATTTGGCAAGTCAAAGACAGAGTTATAATTATTATTTAATAATATCTGTTTAAAACTAAGCCTATAATAAAAATAAGTCAAAACGGTCTCAGAAATATAATTATCATATTTTTCTTGCATTACCAAATTTACTAACATTGTTTATCTTTCTATAATTTAGAATAAAAATATACTCTGATAGTAATAAAAACTATAATTTACATATGTTACTATATTACTGTCATAGTAGACTTGGCAAGTCGAAGACAGAGATATAATTACTTTTTAATAATCTTTGTTCAAAACTAAGCCTATAATAAATATAATTCAAAACGGTCGCAGAAATATAATTATCATATTTTTCTTGCATTACCAATTTGACTAACATTGTTTGTCTTTCTATAATTTAGAATAAAAATATACATTAATTGTAATAAAATCTATAGTTTACAATGATATATTACTATGTTACTGTTAACAATAAATTAGTCTTTTAATCAAAGTCTGTTTATACTAAATATACTATATACCTGAACATCACAAAAATATATAAAAACCAAACCAAACCAGATCACTCGGAGAGTTTAGTTTGATTATATCCCCTGATTTTCTATGAAATGACATATTCAGTACCTAACCCGCAGAACAGAACCTAAGTGACGGTTGTATTTTTTTGAATTTCTAGTCTTCTACAGTATGCTTGTAGTATATATATATTCAAGCTCCGTCACCTGCATTCAGATGTTTTATATATTTCTAGACTGGTGGAAAACGTGGAGGAGGTAGTCACACTGCTTAAAACTTTTCTTTTATGCACACATTTTCTAATCACTAACATGTAATGTCAGCCAATGGTCAAGAAGAACAGGTTAAATTAAAAAAAAAATATTCAGATATATTTGGCCAATTTTTCTTTGACAAAACAGACAATCAAAGCGACCATTTTTTTTTTATATCTATAAACATGTAATTCTCATTATAGTTGACTTGGCAAGTCGAAGATAAAGATATAATTACTATTTAATAATCTTTGTTCAAAACTAAGCCTATAATAAAAATAAGTCAAAACGGTCGTAGAAATATAATTTTCATATTTTTCTTGCATTACCAATTTGTCTTACAGTATCTTATCTAAGTAAATATACATTTAACTTATTTTTTATTTGTATTAATAATATAGGTACCTATATAATAACTAATAAAATCGTATTTTATTTTATGGGTATTTGAAGACAATTATATTATTTACATAATATAACTTCTGTTCTAATAAGTATAAATTAATATAACCGATTAAACCACTATTGAAAATTATGTACACCAGATTACCGATTACCAGTGATTACCGTTGATTATTAATGATTACCAAATATTACCATCATTGGCTTACCTCCTGAATATAACATTTACAATTCCCTAAAAGTTTCTATATTCTATTGCATTACCAATGTGTTTTTAATTTTTCTCTAAACTTAGGTATTTCAATATTGATCAATCATACCTATGAGTCACACTTACAATTATGAAATATTAACTACTAAAATTAAATTTATAATAAATGAGTATGAAAAATTTTAATTGTGCACATTTAATAAGAGATCCCTGTTATTACCATTTTATAATTGTTAAATTCCTATTAATACCTATATTATTTTGAAATAGAAATGACGTAGGACTGAAAAAACAGATAGTGTTGATATTATAATACAAACTAGAATCATTTTAGTTGGACACTTGGGTGACATCACCTATCTTATTATTTTATGAGTATTATTTAATGATTATTATACTTATAATATATAATACTTATAATATATACCTATACTTCAACCAAAATAATTTTTAATAAATATATTTTAATTTTCAGGTTCTGGACCCTGCCCTAAATGTTTAATTCCACTAAGACGTAATGGTTTTAAACTTCAGCAGTTTGAAGATGCTTCAATTGATGTTGAAGTAGAAACACGAAAACGGATATTGCAAGACTTTAACAAAACTGAAGATGATTTTGATACTTTGGATGAATATAATGATTATTTAGTTGAAATTGAAGATATAATTTATAATTTAATTAGAAATATTAATGTAATTGAAACAAAAGAACGGATTGAGCAGTATAAAAGAGAAAATAAAGAAATAATTATGAGAAATAGAATGAAATCAAAACGAGAAGAACAAGCTTTAGATGAATTAATTGAAGAAGAAAAGATGCACACTCAATATAAAAGGGATGAAGTGTTAAGAGATGAAGCCGAACAAAGAACTAAAAAGCTGAGGGTAGATGCTGAATTAATTGACAGCTTAGCACGGTCTAATTCTGATGCTAGAGACATTGTTAATACGTATGCACATAAAAAAGAAGAAATTCCTATTCCCAAACCAAAGTCTACTTCTAAACAACCAATAAACTTCACAAAATTTTCAACTGGTGTGAAATTCAATCAATCATCTATATCAATTCCCATAAAAGAAGGTCCATTGTTCAAATATGAACCAGTTCATCATGAACTCAATGGTCCTTCCTGTCCAGATATTTCACAGTTGGAATCATTAGGATATATGAAGTACATAAGAGCAGAAAGTACTCAAGAAGTTGCAGGTGGATTTTTAATTAAAACTTCCTGTTTACATTATGTACAAGAATGTGTTTCAGCATTGTATGAAAGAAAGACTGGTAAAGTATAATGAGTATCTACTTACTTTTAATTCACTTTATGTGTTCATTACCAAAGTATGGTTTTATTTATTAATTTTTATGTTAAGTTAATATTAAATATGTTATGACTTAATTTATTTATATATATATATATATTTTTTTTTTTACTATTCATTGTATACACAAAAATTCTTTATGTATTTATTAATATTTTCGAGGTACATTTATAAGTATATACCTAGTATTTTTTTTTATATTGTTTTTTTTTTTTGGTATACCTATTTGTGTCGTTGGATTATTGTTTCTTGAAAATTAAAAATAAATAAATAAATAACTTTGAAAGTTATAAAATATAAAAATATATTTTTATTTTTTTAAATAAAATAATTTTAATTATTCTACTTCAAATATTTCTTAAAGTTTATATTGTATGAAGTCTACAACTTGAATTTTTATCAGCTCAGAAAATTTTTCTATGGAAACTTGTCATGCAAGTAGTATGTGATCGTGTGTGTGTGTGTGTAATAAAGCAACATATTGCATTGCACATAACTTTTTTAATTTTAACTATGGAATGAAACTTGAATTTATATGATTAAAAAAGTAACTTTACTATAATATAATAAATAGTGATTCGATTTTACAAATGAAAATAATATTTTAATTACCTACCTAGTCAATAATTTTACATTGCATCGGTTGGAACACATTTTTCGCATTTAAAATAATTATTCATTATTAAAAATTTACAAATGATTACATTTCCTTATTATACTCTATTCCATATTAGTAGAAAAAATTATCCGGTCGATGCAAAGTAAACTTATTGTATTTGAAAAATAGAACTTACATGTAATTACTTATATATTTTTAAAATATAATTGGACATATTTATTTTATTAAATTACCAATATTATACCTACTAACCCCTTGAAAACATTAGGAATATGGCGTACCTATTTATATTACTCTGTAATGTATAATATAATATATAAAAAGATCATACATTACAAAGCAATAATATATAGTATTGTCATTAGAATTTTGGAAAGTAATATGATTTCCATAGTATAAAATTTAATTATTTGTAACAAATTATCATAATATGCCGTTATGAACTAAATGTTACAACTTTGTACTATATTCCAAACCAACACTCAACAGTGAGTTAATGTACCACAATAATTTATACTACTCTAATTTAGATTTTATAAATATGTACCGTGTCTTATGTAGGTACATGTATGATATTATATTGCATATTATGTATAATATATAATGAATATAAAGTATAAATAGTAAATACATAATATTTTATATAACTAGTTATTTTTTCGTAATGATTATCATTAATAATTAATTTTGAATAACTGTTTATTATTATTATTGTTGTTAGTGTGTTATCTATTATAATTACAATTGTTATGTACATAAAATACAAGTGACATATTTTATTAATGTAAGTTACCATAAAAATACGCCGATTATAAATATTGGAAAGTCTCTAAACACTTCCCTATCAAAATATCAAATTTTGTTTATTAATGAATTTGATACAAATGTTACATACTTTATGATACATGTTATAAGTAATGACTGGTTTTTACATAAAATACATGATGCTATTTTCTGCATCATAGCTACATGCAGTCAATGAATTTTAATTAATCATTACTTGAACGATAAAATAATATAATTATATAATGCATTTTTCTAGCATATTATGGTTATAAAATGTTATTTAATGGCTAAAAATGTAAAAATATGTATATATTTAATTTGATTTCTTATTTGTATAAGATATTTGACTATTCAGTGTATTATCTTAGGATATCATATTTTTTTGTTATAAAAGTTTACGTACTATTTTAACTTTTTTTTTTTCTAATGAACATTAAAATTTTTTGTATACCTAGCTATTATATTTGATTTTTATTATTTTCATGTTTTTTTTTTGATTTTTATCATTAATGTTATTAATACTCAATTTAATGCTAAACAAAATGAATTACATTTTATACTAAATATTTAATAATTATAAATGCATGAAAGTCCGGTCTGTAGTTATAAGTGTTCCACAACCGTAGGACTGTTAAAATATTTCCCCAATGTTTCCACAAATTAATTGGTATTTATTTAGAAGAGGATAGGTAACAATTAATTGGTGAAAAAATTGTCAATTGTTAGAAATAGATTTTCAAAATAATGTTTTATATTTTATACAAATTGAATGTTTACTAAATACACTTTTTTGCTATGTTATATTATTAATTTTTTAATACAGTTTTCAAAAAACATAGTTTAACTTCTCATCTTTCAAATGGTGGTATAATTTTAAAGAATAAAAGTTTCATATTTTTTTTAATAAATATCATGATTACACAACAATAAAAATGTGTACCTACAAACTGGTCTACTTTTAAAATATGTTTGTAATTTGTTTGATTTTCATTTTTCTTAAAATTGCCTATATGGAAGAACTTCTTAATAATGGGGTACCTATGTTACGAATTACAATACTTAATATCCAAGTTATATCATGCAATATAATACATAAACAGGAAAAATGTAAAATACATAACTAAGTTAATAAAGACAATATAGAAGATATACATTTATTTCATGTTAAAAATGTATTTAATTTACAATATTTATATTTCATAATTATAATGTTTACGGATCATTCCCTGTTTTCCGGCATATTTTTTTAAGTTTTACGAGCTATTCAAAGTAGGAATGTTGGAAAGTCATAGTTGTGTCTATAATCTGTATATACCTAATTTCTGTATTCTTAAGCATATTGTATATATTTACAATCCCTTGTTTAATGTACCTACCTATTGAAAAGAAAAGTAATAAATTATAAAATTTAAAATTCAAGTTGGAATTTTGGGTTGTTTTAATGACGATTGATCATCCCTTTGTAAATCATTTCATTTTCGTTAAATGAGCTAAACCCTTTGGATTTTGTATTTTTCCTATTATTTTTTTAATTACTCGTAGGTATTTGTTGTTTATTGGGATGCTTTTCTACTGTTTTTTTTTAAAATTTTCATTTGTTTACGAACTTTGATGTCACAATAATTACTAATTATATGATTAATATAATATGCTTATCTGTGTCCTAATTTAAAATAATAAATCCATGTTGTTAAATTGTAGTAAATCGAGAATTGCATACCTATACCTATTGTCCTATTAAAAAAAGGGATGGACTCTCAGCTTAATTCAAAAATCAGCGTTGTATGTTTAAATGCTTCTGGGACATATTAGAAAAAAATAAGTTGTAAAGGATTTTGTTCTCCACACCCTCTATCAAAAGTTTCTTAACGGGGAAAATTTAAAAAACATTTTAAATTATTATATAACACGAATAGAATATAAAAAATAATTTTTTTTTTACATCAACGTTGGGTGTTACATATTTTTAAGAAAGCATGATTAAGGCATTTCTCTTTCAAAAGAATTGAACATGTAGTCCTTTTAAATTAATTATCGAGGAAGTTGTAGATGTAGACCAAAATTTAGATTCTATATAATTTTTTTATAAATTACTCTATAAGTAGTCAAAAAGTTTTGAAAATTTTAGGTATTTTGTTAATTACACGGCAATATGTCAATTTATCAGTGCTACTGTAAATAATGTGTACATTTCAAGTGTAAAATTATTAGGTACTTTCTGATTTATAACAATTTTTGAATAGATTTCCAGTTCACTTAAAAAACTAGGTACATATTGGGGAAATCGAAAATTGACTTCTTTATGGTATCAGAAAGCTCATTAAACTCATTGCGACTAAACTAAAATGCGAATAAAAACGAATATACGACAACAGAAAATCCAAAACAAAGTGATCAGTGGTAGAAGTAGAACACAAATCGCCATTCCACTAATAAAATTATTAAATGTAAACAACTAGGTAGGTACCTAATAACCAAGGATGGGCATCAACCAGTTAATACGTTAAAGTCAAGTTAGGTTTATCAATTCTAAACTTATAATATTATGTGGTTAATTAAGATATCTGTGAACAAGTTATTATCTGGTTATTTTTTTTTTTCCATTCAATGTTAAGTTAATATTTTTATTAATTCTATAATATGTAAAATTATATTATACCTATGCATTTTGATAGTCTATTTTGTATTGGTAAATACAATAAATAAATACTATACGTCTATACATATTATATTATAGTTCATACAGTATAGTAGTGTATTTATGAATGCCAAACTTGCACTTTACATTAGGTATTGTAGGAGGGAACAGCAAATTTTATAGGTAACAGTATGTGATTATTAATTATATAAGTTGCTTTTCCCTCCAAAAATACCTATTATTATTATTATTATTATTATTATTATTATTATTAAAAATTAGATTATCGCAACCATCATTGCGGCAGTGTGCGCGTACCTTTGCACGATATTATGTTATTCCGAGACTGGAGTTCAAACGAAATACGTAGACTCACAGAATAAAATATAGCTAACATACAATTTTATAGAGCTTTCAACGACTGACGATAACAATAATATACATTTTGTAAACAGATAATCACGTGATTTACAAATGGGAAAATAAAATTGAATATTATAGTATTTTATGTTAAATTAAATACAGTTCGAATTTCAAGTATAATGAAGCTATATAAAATAAAAGTCACTGGCGTCGCCACCAGACCTACTAACATTTATTTAATTGCCCGATATCAACCAAAGCCATTCCTTATAATATAATAATAATATAAAAC
This sequence comes from Pemphigus obesinymphae, assembly GCA_025469235.1. Lineage (NCBI taxonomy): Eukaryota > Metazoa > Arthropoda > Insecta > Hemiptera > Aphididae > Pemphigus > Pemphigus obesinymphae. The sequence continues at coordinate 10,742 of JAIPRL010007303.1, forward strand.
TTTAAATTTATTACAAACATTAGGTAAGTGTATAAAAATTAATCCCAACATTTTATTAATTTTTGTTTAACTGCTATTTTCTTTAAAGGTAAAAGACTTAAATTTCTCACTGCACGATAAAACCTGTACTTAAGGTGACCGAATGATACCGTTTGAAACAGTCTGTACCCTCTGCACATGACCTAATTTAATTACGATCGAACCTACTAACAGTTTAGGTCCCTTTTATATTGGACTTATAATTGTTACAAAGTATCCTTTGCTCTATCTTATCCAAATTTAAACCATTTAGATTTTAATCATAATTAACGTGAATATAGTACTAAGTTTTATATTTATTATACAAAAAATCAAGCACTCTACGAGTAATAGGCCAATCAACTTTATCTCACCAAGCAGAGGTAAACAACTCCTATTCAAACTGCCTAAGAAAAAACTCCCGGAGAGGACTCAATTTCTATAAATTACAATATAAGTTATTTTAAAATAATATAAAATATATTATGCAGAATGTATCTGGACTATTTAACAAATACAATAACTATTATTCTATTCATTATTTTTATTTTAATTTTTTAATATTTTAAACTAATATTTATTTTTTTGCGAAATAATTTACATATTTCTAATTTAATTGAAATTTTAAAGAACCTAAAATAAAAATTTCAAAAAAGCTACATTATGAATAAAAAATTTTGGTATTCAAAAATGTAGTTAATGTATGGCCATTAATTTAAAAAAAAATTTAGGTTTGCGAAAATGTAAATATTTTCGCTGTTTGATATCGATACATTTTTTTTCATGAAATGCAGTCTGATTCATTTTTATCAAATTATTGTTTTAAATAGTGACTTATATATTATTATTGTACTTATAGCCAATACAACATATGGTAAGTAATTTTCCTCGAACAATTTACACTTTATTGATATTAAATTATAAATAAATATCTAATTATTGTGTTTATTTCATTTTTTTTTTAAATTATTAGCTACTTTATGAATTAAATTACAAAATGAACTTATTGTGCCCATTGAAACACTAACTATTTATATTAATTAAACAGTAGGATTTAAAATTGAACTTTTAATTCAAAAAATAAATATTAGCTCAAGTTTAAAAATGATTAATTAAATTAAATTACAAGAAACGTAGAATGTTATAAATTCGAGTTAATTGCCGTCAATTGAACAATGTCTTGTGGAACACCATCGTCCATTACTGTGCACATATATTCAGATTTGGGTAGTATTCCAAATAAAGTATTCAGAATACTTTTTATGTATTCTAAATATCTTTTAAATGCTTTTTTCTAAAGTATTTAATAGAGTATTTTGTATACTTCTTAAAAGTATTCTGAATACAGTGTTCCGAATACTTTTTTTTTAGATTTAATCACATTCTTAAAAAAATAATGTGTTATTATTTTTTGTGTAAATTGTATTTGTGTATAAGTATATAATATTTATGTTATATTAGGTAAATTATCTTAATTTGTTTTTAAATATATTTAATCAAATAATAATTATTTTTATTGATGAAATAAATAGTTTGAAAGTATTATATTTATCGATATTATTTTATTACAATAATTTTGGTAATAACAGTAATCAGTTTTATGGGATTTCATATAAATAAACATATAATATTATTTAATACGAAAAAAAAAGAATTATATTAATAGTAAGTCATTGAGAGTATATAATGCTTCTTTATTAAGTTTTACAAAAAAAATAAAACAAATGCCTACCCACTTATTACTTAAATGAATCACACAATATTAAAATTCGGATACAATTAATATTTAATAGGCATACTAAATTCGTGGAGAGTTCAGGAGTGCGCAGAAACCAATTTTCGTTTTACCTCACCGCAACATCACCTATCGGCTACTCGCCACCCAAAATATCACGTGCTGGCTGCACTGATCGGTAGGTCATACACTGTGATGTTATTTTGTAGTGATTACGGCGTGTTCGATCATCGGCCGTACAGAACTGATAACTGATAAGCCATTTTCTCTTCTTTCTGTTAGCAGCTATGGGGCTGGTTTGTTGCAACTCTCCATTCTTCCCGATTTTCCGCTTTTCTCTTCATTTGTCTGTAGTTTGGCACGTTCACATACCTCATTATTTGTTGTAAGTAATCTAGAGGTGGTCTACCAACTACATTCTTTCCTTCTAGCATTCCTTCCATAATTCTGTTCAATAAACTGTTATGTCTTTGTGTATGTCTTATTAGTTTAATTCTTCTTTTCTTCAAACTTTTCATGAAACATCTTTGTTCTTCAGCTCTAGTGAATACCTCTTCGTTTGTCATATGTTCTCTCCAGCTTATTCTTTGCATCCTTTTCCAACACCATGCTTCAAATGCCAATAATCTTTTTTCTTCTGCTTCAGCAATCGTCCAAGTTTTACTACCATATAGCATCATACTCCACACGTACGTTTTAATCAATTTCTTTCGGATGTTAATATCTATGCTTCTGGAGGTGAATAAGTTCTTTTTCTTATTGAATGCACATTTTGCCTGATTTATTCTACTTACTATTACTTTTTTACTAGTACCCTCTGCCGTTATTAAATTTCCTAGATATTTATATTCCTGTACTTGTTACAATGATTCATTATCAATTGTGATGTTAGTTGTTCTTAGTTGTTCTTCTTCACGTCTACTACATATGAGGATCTTAGTTTTCTTCATATTTATTTTCATTTTAAACTTTTCTCTCATTGTGCCATTCATTATATTTAGTATGTTTTAAAGATTATTTTCATTTTCTGTTAGTATGACTATATCATCTGCGAATCTAAGAATGTCTATATTCTCTCCGTGTATGTTTATTCCAACTGCACTCTTCTCTCTAATCTTATTAATGGCCTCTTGTACATACAAATTAAATAGGTATGGTGATAGTGAACATCCTTGACGGACCCCTTTCATATTTTTGGCCTCTTCTTCATTTACTCCACGTTTAATTACTGCTATCTCATTCTTATACAAACTATGAATTATACTTCTGTCTCTATAACTTATTCCAGTCTTCTTTAAGGTGTCAAACATTATGTCCCAATTCACATTGTCAAAAGCTTTTTCGAGGTCTACAAATGATATAAAAGTAGTTTTTCCTTTCCTGTTCATCTTGTCTATTACTTGTCTTAATGATAGAATGGCTTCTCGAGTTCCCATACCTCTTCTAAAGTCAAATTGGTCGCCTGTTAAAATTACCTCGATTTTTGTTTCTATTCTCACGATGATACGGGTGAGCACCTTAGATGCATGTGATATTAAGCTTAGGGTTCTATATTGATCACTTGTTTGGGCTCTGGCTTTTTTTTTCGGAATTGGAATTATGAGACATTTTGTAAAGTCACTTGGTATTTGGCCAGTATACAATATACTATATAATATAATGAAAACAATTTGAAATGTGTCTAATGTGATTATAAATTATAAAAAAATTAATGTAATACATATTTTAATTTAAATAGTCAACACTTACTAATTTGTTGATTAAATCTTATTTTAATTAGTTAAAAATTAATATTTATCCAACTAAATATGTTATATATGTATATATATTTTTTTTTGTGTATTTTCACTAAAATAAATCTATCATATACTCAAATAAATACACTACCATGTTATACTTTTAAGTATAAATAATTATATTAAGTATTGGCAAAATTAATTTTGTATATCATAAACAAAAGACCATATTGTTTCTATACATTCCAGCTTTAGATAGTAAACAAACTTATTTTTATAACAAAACAAGTGCTTGTTTTAATAGCAATTTAATAAAATAAACAAATACTTATTTAATGGGTAGAAATATTTCCAAACAAAATATATTGTAGGTAAATTCAGTGCCTACATATTTTGTGTTGTTAACTTGTAACATTTCAAATGTTGACAATTAATGAACAGAGCTAGGACACCACACACCCACTTTTTAAGGGGTTTCGTATAGGCAATATTAAGGATATTTTTAGAAAAATATTTAAATACGTCTAGAAACGTGCATATCCAAAATGAATGTTTCACTCGCGGAAACCATAGACTTATAAAGATTATTATCTTATATAGACTTTAAAAGTCTATGGCGGAAACACGGAAGTGGCGACACAAATATTTCAAGTGTTTAGTATAGCGTATGCAATACACATGTGACATTTAATATTTAGATATCTTTCTAATAGTATTATGACATAATATATACCTTATACCTATATTATTATAGGTATTATTTCTAGTTAAAGCTGTTTTCAAATGTTTACAACGTGTACATAGCTACATTGTACATAGCTATTGTACATACATAAGACGGAAAAATTGACCTACTTTGAGCACCCCTACTTTTTTCAAATCGGTTTCAAATATTTCATTCCTATAATCACTAATCATTTGATTTTGATAAAGAAAACACCATTTGTCAAATCGAGTCAACACTCAATAAATTACTCAATAAAATTAATTCAAACTTTAAAAATTGAAAGTGTTTACCAAACGATATGAAAGAAACATGATAGTTATATTGTTTAGATAACACAAGAAAATTGTTGTAATTAGTTTTGTTAAATAAGAAGAAATCTTTATAATCATGAAATTATATTTATAATCATACCTACCTATACGTATTTTAAAAACAAAAAAATGCCATCCTTTAGGCAGAAATTCTCTGGATTCTTTAGACAATTCTCTGCGCCGTCAGAGTCTAGAAATGACGAGAACGCTTCAAATCGTTTTATTAAAAAGTATCTCAGCGGGTAAATATTTTCTTATTTTATTTTACTTTTAGTGATATTCTTTTAGACAATGTGTTAAAGTTATCTTTAAACCATTCTAGCCATGACATCCAAAAATACGAACCCATTATATTACACGGAAGAACCCCTCAGGAAGTCCCATCTCAACAATTGGGTTCCATTAAAAATTATGAAGTGCTATCGTCTTTGACTGGACCACACGGCGGTCTCGTTTCTGTTAATCAAACAGAAAAACATTTATCAGCAAGTGATCCAGAAATTAATTTTATTGATAATCTTGAGGATGAATGTGGTATGTTGTTTTTTGTATTACTAATATTGTTAAATTGTCGTTGGTCACATTATTTGTTAATTATAAAATATTTTCTCATTATACATTTTAGCCTGTTATTTTATGCAGGAAGTGGTTCGGATAGCACTGCTAGGATTTTATACTTAGGAGGAGTATCTTAGTAATGAAATTTACAAATATGAAATTTAGGATTGCCCTATGTCAAGCTATGTGCAAATAGTCTCTTTAAGGCTATTGCAGCAATGATATTGTTCAAAGACAAATCAGGGTTATACATATCATTTATACATGTACATAAATATGTTAATATACATACTACTTTAAATTACCTTACCTAACTATTGGATTACTTATATATATATATATATATATAACTCAAATTACAAAATAATAGTATAGGTATACATTATACATAATATAATGATTATTTTTTTAATAGTGTTCAAAATAGGTAGACATTTTTTTTTTTAATATAGTATGATTTATTGATATGTATAGAAGTATTTACATTTAGTCAATGTACAAATATCAAAAATATGGAAGTTTAGAAGTTACATGTATTCTAAGGAGGAAATATTGTATGTAAATAAAAAAATTGTATATAGGTTCTTGATTACATAAATTATTTACCATATGAATTTGATTTATATTATGGTGAGAAAATCTGTTGCAAGTGATCAGCGATTAGTTAGTATTTATTTTATATTGTATCCGATTTAATTAATATTGTTTTATTGTTAGATAATGGAGAAAAGAAAGTTGGTGGATCAACCAATGATACAACTGATGGAACTTTGAACACAGAGTCTAAGCCAAATATTTTAAAAAAACTTAGTAAGTTTTAATTAGGTACTTTATTTTTTTTTTTTTATTTAATTTATATTTAATATATATATAAATAATAAATTATTTAAAACTGCTTAATTGTATAATGTTTCATTGTGTAATAGGGCATCCACTTGTAGCTGGTGTTGAAAATTGGAATGTTCCACACATTAATGCATATGGTGCCAGTTGTTCCTTATATGAAGTACATCCCATAACACATCGTCATACTGGTGATCCAATTGCCGATTGTTTTGCTATAGTAGCTAGAGTGAATTCTGCTATTATGGTGTTGGCTGACGGTGTTAATTGGGGTGTTAAGTCAAGGACAGCAGCTAGGTCTGCTGTGCATGGCTGTGTGGATTATTTAAACAAAACATTATTTACAATAAATAAAGAAGCACCTAAAAACACTACAGTAAATATTTAATTGATGTAGCTTAATACAATGTCATTTTTATAATGTATAGAATTAGTTGGAAATGTAAAAATCAAATCCTATAAAATATAAATATTTTTTTTTTGTTTATCTTTTACACTATACATTTTTTTTTATTAAAAATAATGAGAATAAACAATTTTTATAATTACAGGATGTCCTTGTTACATTACTAAGATCATTCCATGCTGCTCATAACATGATTTTACAAGAAGAAGGAACTTTGACTACACTTACAGCAATTGTAGTACTTCCATCTACAGTTGATAATCACTATGTAGCGTGTTGTTGTAATGTTGGTGATAGTTTGGGTTATGTCTACAGTCCTAAATATGGTGTAAGAGAACTTACTCAAGGCTCACATGATGTCCACAGAATGAGAGACATGAGAGATGTAATGGGAGCTTTAGGTCCTGTAGACGGGCATAATCCAGAGTTGTCAAATTTGACATTATCCATAACACAAGTTGATTTGGATGACATTGTTTTCATTACTTCTGATGGTGTATCAGATAACTTAGATCCTGTTGTAGGACATTTTACCGGTATGTTTAATATATATTTTAGTTTTATTTTCATACAATTGCTAATAACTTGCAAAAATATTAAATATTATTTATGCAGGACTTCCCAGTGTAGAAGCATATCAAAGACATAAACTTTCTCTTCTTAGAACAGAGGATTTAATTCGTAATGGAGTATCTGGCAAGGGACCAGCAGTAAATACAGCTAAAGATTTAGTTACATTATTATTGGATTTTGTGACTAGATTAACTGCAGCTAAACGTCGTATATTGGAAGATATGGAAATATATGCAGATGCTAATGGAAAGCCTTTAGCACAGGGAGAAGTCAGACAAAAAAGAAAAGAAATTATTAGAAAAATGTTTGGTGTGCCAGGTAAATTAGACCATGCTACAGTAGTTGCTTATAGAGTGAGTTCAGAAAAATAAATATTAGTTTAAGACGTTAAATATACTTTTGTGTTATTTTATATTATGTTGATTTATTGTTTATTTTAACGAATTGTTATTTTGTATTGAAAAAAATGAATATAAAAAGTACCTACCATTCAGGTAATTGGTACCTGTTCAGTTATTATTATAGATTACCTATGTATAATCATTAATTATATATACTATAAATTACCCATTAGTCCATATTTTGGTGTCAAGGAATATTTTTCCCACTGTAGAACACTACTTATATAATGTATTTAGTTATGGTGGACAACATTGTAATCTCTGGTAATAAGCAAAAGCTTTTGACTCCTAACATACAATGTAATTCGTGGCTATAATGGTGATATATATGTAGTGCCGCTAGTCAAACTGTTGTCTATTAGCAATTAAAACATTACCCGCCATAACTAACTACTTTGTAAAGTGCTCTACAACAGGAACATTTTACAGGTTATTGAAATACAAGTCAGTGAGCAATTTATAGTATATATAATCAATGATATAATGTACATACTTTAGAAATATTTTAAAGTTGTACATGTACATAAATGATCAAATTAAAGGTATAGTAATAAGAAAAATTTATTTAGTTTTTACTTATAATTTCATCTTTATTTAAACTTAGTGATTTACCAAATATCTTTTAGTGCAATATTGTTTCCGTCCAATAGTCGATTGTTGAAAACACAACATACTATAAAGTAATGTCAGTTTCTACATATTGTATTATTTAAACTTTACTTTCTATTAACAAATATCATTATATATTTTTAAGATATTTATAGCTTACAATATTAATATTATACTAAGACTATATTCGTATTAATATTGTGTGTTATTATTTATTAATAAAATATGTATAACAACTTTGATATCAATGCATAGTAAAAATATTTTATTACAAATGTATTAGTTAACTATGTATATCAAATATTCAATATGTGCTTATACTATTTTTTTCTACATCTATTTATAAGTGAACTTTTTTATATTAAATTTGTGTATATAATAAGAAAAACAAAATTAATATTATTTATACCTATATAATATAGAGTTATTATTTATTGAATTTTTTTAATGAGTAGTTATATTAATATAATTCTACAAATGATACCTCATGGAAATAAATAATGTTCGCATAACACTCATAAAATAACTGTAACTGTATTATGTAATCATCATTAATCACTTTATAAAGTAGGTAATTAAAAATGGTCAAGTTACACACACAAATCATCAGTGGAATACATTATAGCCCTTTGATTATTAATGAAAAATATAAAGCAAATACTTAGATGACTGTCTTGTTCACATGATAATAATTAATTTAAGTATAGGTAATATTAGTTACTAGTTATTAGTTAGGTTTAAATTATTTGAATTTTTTTTATAAAATTAATAAAACATTGTATGTTTTTTAATAATGTTATGATACATAATAATATTGTACAGTTAAGTTAATTTTCATTATATTTTTTTTTATTGAGTTAAAAATACATTAAGGGAAAAAATACCTACATTAATATAATATTAATAATATACATTATTATGTCTTGAAAATGGGTTCAAATAATGTAGTGGATTGCAAGATAACTATTCAGCCAATAGTACCGAGAAACATATATTTCTCCTTAATATATTACATTGGGTACCACAATCTATACCTATTTTTGTTTGATTTATCGATTAAACATGAAAATGTTAATGAATCTGTTTGTATGGAAGAACATATACATAGACTCTAAATCTGCAAAAAATTCTGTATCTGTTATCAATGTAACAAACCGAATTGATTTAGGGGACTTAAATTCAGGGCCTATCCAACGTGTATGATAACTAAAATAAAAATAAATATAATTTATATATATAAGTATGACTAAGGACTAAATGACTTATTGATAAAACTGTAATTTCAATGTTATGTGGAAAAATAAAATAAAATATCTCCCTATATAAATATATATAAAACATATTTTGGAGGCCAAATATATAATGAAAAATAAACAGGTAGCTGAAGTATATATTATAAAAGTACCTAACAAAAAATCTCGAGTGTTATTTTACATTTTATATTTTGATAAGTTTTAAATAGTAAATCATTTTTTTGTAATCTATGGGTAATCTATAATTTATTAATTTTGCATGTTAATACCTACCTAATATGTTATGATTTGATTTATTATGTATTTTCATTACAAGTTTGTCGTCAATAGTGATGTATGATAGGTACCTATATATAATGTTAAATTATATATTATACATCAATATCGAAGTTGTAAAATGTTAATATCGAGCGCAGCGATAAAATTTTTTTTAGTTTGTAATTATATACATACAGGTAGGTATATAGTCTAAGCCTCCCTCCCAATAATTCGACTCTATTTCCACCTTCGTTGCATATTTGGTGTCAATTTACATTCTCTGGCTCGATTAATTTCCTACACAAAATTTTTTGATTATTTTTGGTAGTTTTTTCGGGGAAAATCGGAAATTGATCTTTTTAATATACGAATTAGAAAAAGTTTTCTATCAGAAAACTCTTTACCCGAAAATTTTGTTTTACTCTAAAACGTGTATCTCTATATTCTTTATATACAAAAAAAAAAAAAATTTAAAACCATTATAGGTACGTCCAGAATCTAAAACACAAAAATACGGCCCACGAGGGAGAGGATATGGCTCCTCTGGCCCTCATACTGGCTACATTACTGCTACCCGGTACGTCTTATTAATATATATTATACCTTACCAAATTTAGGTATCTATACGGACCATTTTTGATCGTATAAGATTCTTAAAACGTTATATTATAAGATTTTTCTTATATATAGAAAATAGAAAATTCTCTGGATTTTTTTTATTGTGACGTAATCGAATAGTGTGCACAGTGGTTATGCGTGTGTGTATGTTAAGCATTTACACCAAAATATCTACATTATATAAAATGTTTAATTTAGGTATGTACAATTTGACTATAATATTGTTCAGTGTTACACCAAGGGATAGAATACTATATTATAATTTATATATAGGTATATGTAATTGTAATAGGTACCTACCTACATAGATAATCATGGTAAGCAGTTTCAAACACAATTTAAGCCAAGAACAAAGAAAAAATACTCGAATTACGTAACCCGCATTAACTGGTTTTTAATTATTAAGTGTATTAATGTTTTAAATCAAACGAAACAAACAGAACTTCAATGTCTTCAGACTGTCGTCAATATAACACCTAAAACCATCCTAATCGACCTAAACATTCAAGAACGATGATGATGACGATGTCCATAATATTATAGAAATGAAAGAATACTGTTTATTAGCACCTCATTATCCTGCAGGATGGACGATTATTAAATACTTATAGATATATGTATTTTAAACCAATATAATCTATATCCTAAAATTATTATATAATTTATCAATGTTAAATGGACCACTATAAGTGAAAACAGAGGGTGTGCAGTCGCGTACCTACCTTAATGAAATAAAAATATATCTTATTAGGTAATAATTATCAGAGCCGTTGTTAGGATTTTGGTGGTCCTAGGTATTTCTTTCCAAAATGTTTGAAAACTGACAAATAAATAAGCATAAAAAAAAGCCGGTCACTAGAGAATGGAAGCACTTTGCTCGTTGGGTAGGTTACTGGTGGTGAACGTATTGAATTTAAAAGTAATGATAAATAATTTTTTTTCCCTAAAACGATTCTGAGCGAATAGCTTCGGTGTATATATTATATACGAATATTACTACGGATAATAACTAGAATTAATTACTTTATGACGAGAAAACTTCAAAATTAAAAATTGCTATAAATAGCTCAATATTAGGAAAATAATTTTAAAATTGTTCACGTTGATTTTGTACTTTTATACGTTTTTGGTATAAGTGTCAAGCTATAGACACATTTTTTCTCCGATATTTAAACACATATACCGAAATAATACATGTAAGAAATTGAAATGGGTATTCAAATAAATTGAGTCTATTGATATTTGAGATTTTTTTAATATAGCTATTATCTAGAATGCATACTTTTAACGTTGTATTATATATTTCAAGTCCTAAAACCTAAAATTAACTCTTTTATCATTTATGACGAAAAAACTTCAAAATTCAAAATTGCTATAAACAGCCCAAAATCGGGGAAAAAAGTTGACGTTTTTTTGTTAATATACATTAATGCATCGTACTTGTGTGAAAATTTCAAGAATTCAGGACCATTGTTTATGGAATTAAAATAAAAAAAAATAATATTTGATTTGAACAAAATCGTGCTTTTACCGTTTTCTGATAATTTTATCTAATATACTCTGATACTCGTTTTTGTTTATGCTTAATGATAACATTTTTTCCATGTGATGCAAAATATTAATACAAAAATATTCTAAAAATATGGAAATTTTGTGCATTTAAGGATAAACATTTAGAAAAGTTCAAAATTCATATGAAATATTTTGAATAAGTATTATTTATTAAAATAGTGCATGGGCCCTGCAACCCTCCTCCTTTACCAGCAGTCTAACAATATAGTCTTTTGTCTGTCAACTAAGTGATTTTGATTTTAAAGGTTACCTATATAAATTATTGGTTTTCCATATATTTGAATCCTTCTTCCTCGCAGAAAAATGTTGAAAATACACTATTGAACATACCAGCTAATACTTATATTTAATATTTCTGGTATATAATACCGTATATATATATAAATATTTCTAATAAATTATACCTACTACCTATTATAAATAATTACATTTATTTTTTTTATCACATACCTATTGAGAGAAAAAAATTTAATTAAATTAACATGACAACAACTAATGTGAATTTTGAAATTGAGTTTTCGTAAAAGTAATGAATCCAATATATCTATAGTTGTGGCGATTCACAAATCGCAACTTTCATGGTTTCACAACTGCATTTGGAATAGTGGTAATAATCGAGAAATGTATTGGTCTTACGATGATGTGTTTTTATTTTAAATTAATTTTAATTTTAATTTTTTTGTCTGTGTACAAAATTTCTACTAGAAAGAGTGCTCCGATCTTTACAAGCTTACCTGATTTTTAAATTTCATTTAGTTGGTACTTAAGAGAGGTTATTTTTCGATTTTTTAATTTTTTCGATAAACGCATAAGAAAAAATGATCAAACAACTAGCATAAAAATCGGAAAACACGATTGTGGTAAAATTCTTTATAACTCCGAAAATATTGATGCTAGAGGCATGAAAAAAAAAATTATTAGTATAATCTGCAGTAATTGTCAAGTATATCCATCAAAGCTTCGCTCAAAATCGTTTTTCGAAAGAAATGATTTATCATTGCTTTAAAATTCAATATATCAGTCATCATTATCCTACCCAACGTGCTAAGTACTTCCCAGTTTTTTTTCATTCTTATGATAATAAATGTTGATAGGTTTTATTACCAAGAAGTTATGCTATGAATAATGCGTACCTAATAGTGGATATTTTTTAGATACCTACCTACTTATATAATTTGTGAAAATCAAGGTAAGATGACTGCTGATGAACTTTACTTCGAGTTGAATGTCCGTTTCGAATATACTATATCAATAGTTAATACATTCCATCTGAAAGTTTGCTTCCGCTACAGAAATTTCAACAGACTAACTTTTAGAGAAAAGAGATAAAATAAAGCAGAGCTAACTATTCTTTCGGAAATCTTGAAATCGATACGTAAATTATTCTCTCAAAATCGAAATAAAGGTTGCACATTCCTCGCTATTTTTAGGGCTCTGTTTTTTTAGATTCTGAGCGTAGCGAGGAAGCTTATGGTTTTACAATGATGTTTATTTATTTATTTTATTTTTTTTCTGTAAACACTTTTTCTACCAGAAAGAGTGCTCCAATCTTTACACTCATACCCGGTTTCCGGTAGCAAATTGCATCTAGTTGGTACTTTTAAGAGGTCATTTTTCGATTTTCATAATAGTTTTTTAATGCGTAAGCAAAAACTACCAAAAAA
>JAIPRL010007304.1:0-24022 GCA_025469235.1 Pemphigus obesinymphae
GAAATCGTATTATTGCCGTATTTTCGTCATTTTGTGGTATAAAAAAAAATTGTGACTACAGATTTTCAAGATTTTTTGAATTTAGTTAGAGTTAAGTATATTTAACACTGTATAAAATTTTCAGAACGTATAACCGAAAATTACCCCTTTTAGGACTTAAAAACCTCGAAAACTAAAAATGTCTATAAATAGCCCAAAATTTCAAAAATATTTCAAAAAAATTAATCAACGTAAATATATTACTAAATTAAATATTACTTAATTACATATCGGATAAAAATTTCAAGATTTTCAAGTCTTTATTTTCGAAATTATGAACGAATGAAAATTCCCTATTTGACGAAACCGTAAATTTACCGTTTTTTAATCAATTCTTTGTAGTCTCTCCTTACGCATTAAAAAACTATTGAGAAAATCGCAAAATGACCTCTCTAAAGTACCAACTAGATGCAATTTGCTACCGGAAACAGGGTATGAGTGTAAAGATCGGAGCACTCCTTCTGGTAGTAAATTTGTTAACAGAGAAAAAAAAATAAAAAAAAAAAAAAAATAAACATCATTGTAAAACCACTAGCTCCCTCGCTACGCTCAGAATCTAAAATAATTATTATTGTTATTATTATATTTATACCTACCATTTATTAAATTTATATATATATTTAATTTTAATTTTAATTTTTTGAAAGAAATTACAATTATTAAATATGCATAAATAATTTAAAAATATTAAATTCAAAATTTTGGTTACCAATCATTATAAATGAGTTACAAATAATTGGTCCGAAGTCGATAGGACTACGATTATTTAACTTTTCAGGACGTCGTTCCAGCACCCGAACTTCAAATTGATTGTTCCAGTCAGGGTATTAGGTTACAAATGTCAAAATGATGGTTAAAAATCATTACAAATAAGTTACGAATAAAACAAAATTGGTTTCATTTTAAAATTTTGACATTTCAAAATATGATAAAATCAAATATGATTTTCAAATTTGTATAAAAACTACAGTTTAAAAAGCTGGCGTACGAACGTAGTTTAAGTTATCGCCTTTTTGAAGTACCAAAATAATTATTCAATTATTCTATAATAATTCTGCAATCCATAGCAGGTAGTACATTCGATCGGTAAGTCGGCCATATTATTATTATCTAAAGATGATCGATATTCGATAGTCGATATCAGTGGCCTATTTAAGATTTAGTGAGGAGGAGAGAGTTATTATATAATGTGTAGACCAAAATAATGCGAGAAATGTATAAAAAAAAAAAGGCAAATTTGTAATTTATATAGTTTTTTAATTTATATAGTAGTAATATTGTAATCGCCTGTTTTCATCAAATTTTCATGAAAAAGTTCATCAATTATATCGTCAAACTTGATTTGTAGTGTTCTATGAATGGATAACATATTAGTCCATTAAATCTGCCCTATAGTTAAAATCAAAAAACTACTAGTAATTATCAATTTATATAATATGTACAAATCTAACCGCCTTCGTAGTAGTTCTGAGGTAAGTATTGTCTCGTTTTAAATAAGAAAAAATGTACGTTTAGGGGTTTAAATAGACACGGGTATTTTTTTTTTTTTTTTAATTATATTTGTTTATCACACTTTTTTTAAAAAAAAAAAAAAAAAAGCCAAGGAAATTATAATATATCATTTTAATCTCTCCCCTAAATACTCCAGTGCTCGATATCTATAATGGACAATTGTAATGAACTTTATTGGTGCAGCTGCAGGACGGCCGATGAACGATGCGTATATTGCATATATGCAACATTAATTTTAACAATTAGTTTTGACAGGATAAACATGAAAATCTAATTTGAATTTATAAAAATTAATTCGTCAAGTTTACGTAACATTGTTATAAAAAGCAACTTCAGTACCTAATAAATCATTATTTATTATTGTTTTCTCAATTTTCGCTATTTTAGGAACCTCTGCAAAGAATACATGCGTATCACAGTATGATGCATTTTTGGTAAATTGAGATGACTAAAACTTAAGTTTATATGACGAAAATCTACAATGAAACATTCATATTTTTGGTTATCGAAATACCTTATAATATTATAAATGGTCTTGTTCGCGTTGTTAAATTATAGATAACGGACGATTGTGTTGTACTCAATATAATATACGAGTACATTATAATATTACTGCATATTTGTTAAAAATACTTTTGAGATGTATCATAGTACAGTCATGTGTAAAAATACTTTTAATAGTGCAATTGGATAAAGATGGACGTATTTGTATAACCTTTTTTTTTTTTTTTAGATACTTTCCATAAATATGTATTAATATTTCAAGAGTTTAACATGTAATTTATAAAATTTCTAAGCCCAATTTCTATTAAAATTTGTTATTAATCTTTAAATTTATTTTATTTTTTATATAAAAATAAATAACTTATAAATTTAAGCAAGGGATTCCAGTCGGTCATTGTCTAAGAAGTATTATCATTTAGGCGATTTATCGTACATAAAATTGTACCAGAATTTAATGAAGTTAGTGAAGTTAATGAAGTTAATAAATTTCATGGGATGAGTGTGTGTAGTAAACTCGATCGGTCATCCTTCTTACAGCGTTCTCATACAATCGTGCACTTATGAAAAAAAAAAAAACGAAAATACGGCAGCATATATCAAATCACTTTTTAAACAGAAAAATGATTTCGCTGTGAAGAATTTGTGAGACTTTGGCTGGTCCAATTTTAATTCTGTAATTACCATAAAATTGTTTTATATCACTTCTAGAACTCAATACAGGTATTTATTAAAAATTAATTTTGTATTAAATCGCGTTTTTTTAATCATACCGAAGACGAAAATTCATATTTTGAAAAATGCCTCAGTTGAGTTCTAAAAAATATGTCAAACAATATTAAGACATTAATTATAAGGTACAGAATTATAATTGGACTATCCAAAGTCAGACAATATTGTCACTGTGAAAGGTCTAGAAACGATATATTTTTGACCGACTAGGACCACTTTAAGTAATTGGATAGTATAGTTGATAAAATTGTTTTTTTTTTTTATTAAAAATTTTCACAGTCTATCTATTTTACTCGAGTAATCGAGTAACCTAGGTAAATATTTGTTAGGTATTTTTGGAATTTTAATTATAAGTTAAATTTTAAGTATTGTTAAAAAACAAAGGTTTTAAACACATTATAGTGATTAGAATGGATCAATTTATGTATATAGTAAAATATTATTATCATAAATAGATGATGAGAAAACCAAACAAAATTTAAAAAAATAAACTACAAAAAGAATTACTTGTCTGAGTAACGTAATTGTGTATATTATATTGTAAAAAAATCTCGTTAAGTACACGTTGTGGTAAAAAGTAACTCGTTAAGTTGACATTTTTTTTTGAACCTTTGAGCTTGTTACACTGTCCACGAACGGTAGCTGTAAATAGTATTTCGAACAATTTTTCGGAAATTTTTTCAAATTTTTTATAACGGATATTGAATTTCCTTACACCGAAATGGCGTATGAGAACGAATAGTATAATGAAATGAAAATAAGAAAAACAACAACTAAACCGATGTATACTCGACGATTATTATTATTCTCGAATACTGCGGGTCATTCGGAATATTTAAAAATCGTTCTAAACGCACGGAAAAAAATTCATATTTAAATAACCTAATTTCATTATACTACCTTTACATTGTAACGTGCTTTTTTACCAGTGTGTGGCACCATGTGGTGTGGCGTATAATATATATATATATATATGAATATATAATATAATATTAATATATAGTATTGTTATAATTTGTTCGAATATATTATTACCAGTGTCGTGTTGGCCTTGTATCGTTTATAACATTGTTGTTCATCTAAAACAGTATAATTTATATATTATTATACACTATATATTATATATAATAAACCTAATTGCGTACAATAAATGCATGTTAATTGTTCACCCGAAAAAAGACGTTTTATAAATATATTATAATGAGTTTATGAAGTAGTTTTTTTGGTTTTTTTTTTTTTTTTTTTACTTTTCTATCTAAACAAATGACCTATTTAACGGGGGTGGAAGGGGAGGGAGGGAATACATATCTAGTCGATATTATGCGCAGGCCATTCGGTGTTTTTTCCTCACTCGAAGACGTTATTTATTTATTTATTTTTTTTTTTTTTCCCAGTCACTGCAACACGTGCGTCGTCGTATCGTATCGTATTTATATTAATGATAGGCCGATTGCGCTCGTTAAAAACCGAATGTGACCCGAGAAACAGCTGCAACTGGTGGTTATATTATATGTATATATCATAGAAATAGGACACGAAACCGAAATTTTATGTGATACCGTCTCTCGCGTTGTTAACGATAACCGTTTGTCCATATATATATATAGACGTACATCAATGTAATATATTATGAACTGCTCTGCAGTATATTACATTATATTTAGAAAGGACGAAGGATGAAAAATTAAAATTAACGTTTTTCCTTTCAGACAGTATACAGCCGGCTTATATACATTAGATACCTACTAAAAAAAAAACATACATACATACACACATACATATATATTTCTCTTTTTATGTAGTTGACAAAGATGCAGGGGGCGAGTTAATGAAAAACAAAATATTAATTCGTATAACAGTTAAGTTATAAAAAACGCACTTGATTGTGTTACAAATAGCATAACTATACCCTGCAGTGTTGAGCCCAGAGAAGATCAGTTTTTTTTTTTTATCTAGACATAAGGGTACAGATAATTAAAGAAAAATGTATCTAGATAAAGATAATACAGATATAATGTATCTAAACAATGGTAATAAAAATTTATCCAGATAAAAAATAAATATCTGTTATCCAGATATAAAAATATTCATTATTTTTTTTTTTTAAATAATTGAATATTAGTTTAAATATATAATACGTTACACACGGTTTACATTTTTTTATGGACTTTATGAAAATTGAATTAATTAAGCAATATAATTTAAAAAAAATACCATTTAAAGTTTCATAATAATATATTTTTTTAATTTATACATTTCTAAATATAATGTAAAAATATAGGTATAATTAATTTACAAAAATAAAAAATGGAATGTTTTATAATGATAACGATTTCTATTACGGCTGTACGAATACCTACAACATGAAATTTAATAATGACAATAGTAATAGGTAATGTAATTTTTTTTTTTTTAAAGTGCACTTTGGGTGTCAGCATAGAGATGGAAGCACTTCGCTTATCGCATATGATACTCTTGGTGGATATATTGCATTCGAAAAAATGATTTTGAGCGGAGTTTCAATGATATGTTACTGTCATAAAGTTAAATTAAGTATAGAAAAAATCATTTAGATACATTTATTTAAATAATATGTACAATTATCTATCTTATATGGTACTACAGATAATGTTTACATTATGTATCTATAGATAAGATAAAAGATAAAGACATTTTTATCTAGATAAATTTATCCAGATGAATCTGAAAACTGTAACTACCTGTATATAATATGTCTAATACAAAAAATAAAAATAAATAAATGAATATATTTTCTAAAAATTTACAAAATCCTGGGTTATTTATCAATCCGTATATATGTGTATATATATGTAGGTACCTATATATTATATATATTGTGTTATACCTACCGTAAAATCGTAAAATACATTTGGATTAAAATTTCTTAAATTTTTTTTTGTTTTTGGCAATCTCGAATATACTGCAGTAACCGCGGCTGGCCTATAAGACGCAATTTCCGCCGAGACCGATAAAAACGAAAAATTATATTATTAAATGGAGCAATCGGACGATAATGAATATTTTTATCGGCGCTGAAACGACGCAACGACGTGTCCTTGATGTTAAAATATTGTCAACTTCGTCGAACAACGACTGTAATTATTATGAAATATATTGCACGGTTTAATGCAATTTTCGTCTTTTGACCGTCAAATCGCTTTGCGCGCGTTTTAAAATTAAACGTTTTCGTACTATTTGACGCAACAATTAACGGGGCACAGCACGATTCCCTCTAATTTTAGCGCCGAGGAGACGACCGGGACATATCACATGACATATTATCTCATTATATATATATTGCACGTACAATTATTTTCGTTATAACGTGTAAGATGTGGTTTTTTTTGGTACGGATGTATTATATCTATACGGAACGAAATTCCTTGTATAAATATTATTATTATGTTTTTTTTTTTTTTTAAATATTCTCAATACTTGACAATTAACGGGCAATCTAGAGTGAAAAATGTATAAAACCAACATTCGACACCTAATGCGGTAACCCTCTAGCATTTAATTTGGGAAGGGGGTCAAAATTGAGTTGACGACGTTTTTTTTTTTTTCTGTCATTAGGTTATTAAGATGATATGCTATTGAACTATTTATATAATATATGAACTAGTTGTGATTTACGGGGGACGTGTGTGTCTCACGTAAATAAGCAAAAATAAAAAAGGTGATCAATATAAATAATTAAAAAATTTTCAAGAATTTCGAGCGGGGCATGCCACTCCCTAAAGCCGCCCCCAGTGGCGCAACTAGAGTTCAAATCTTGGGGGTGCTACTATTATGAATCGCTTATAATGACGTTGGGGGCTCGGCCCCCCACACCCCCAAATCAACATTACTTATCGCCAATATTTAGATTATACGATCATTATATTTACAATACCATTTTTGGGAAAAAATGTAACTTATTTTATTACTTATAATATTTTCTTATGCTTTTTTTTTTTAATTTAAAGAGTCAAACATAATCTCTATCGGTATTAGAAATGTATTTAAGATTTCGTCTGGAACAATGTCATTAGCTAAGTCTCCCTCAATATCTGTTATACTTAAATTAGTAAAGCGCTGCTGTAACATGCTGACAAAAAAATAACTGATAGTAAAATATTGAGAAATAAAATTACATTGGTAAAATTATAGCTGTTATTTGAAATTAAAATGACATGGAACTTGAGGGTGCTTCAGCACCCCCTAGCACCCCCGTAGTTGCGCCACTTGCCGCCACTAATAATAACATTAAGGGAATTGGAAGTGGCGAATGTCTGTCTCTCTCTCTATATAGTGTCACACATATCAATTTAGACCATTTCTATATCCCACGTATCGATCGATCTTGTGATGCGATAAGGATTCGTAAAACTAATCTGAATTCGTCGTGAAGTCTATCTGCATTATGTCGACTTTACCAAATTTTTGATATTGTCTCCCCAAGTTCCCTTAAAATATAGTTAATATATGCAGACATTTAAAAATCGACATTTTTCATTTTTCAAAAAATCAAGGGAAAAAAAATTTAAAGAGTGGGGTATTCGTTTCAAGTTATATTTCTCTACGAATTCAGATCAGTTTTCTGAACCCTTATTGCATCACTAGATAAATTGGTCAATTACGTACACTTAAATATCAAATACAACTCAAAATTTAGGTGTCGTACTCGAACCGAACTTTTAGTTAAAGTCAAATTAGAACCCGAACGAAAATCCGAAAAAAGCAAAAACAAAAGTTATTAACAACGAATCTATATATATATATTTTACAAAAATAAATTTAACGCTTCCTTAAAAACGTAAATAATAAGTAAAAGAAAAAAAAAGTTAATCATTTTTTTTTTGTGGACCTAACTCGAATTCATATATAAAAAATATTTCGTCCACATTTGAACTCCTAAATCGATTTTGGTTCGGTTCGACTTTTTTACAATTTAAGTTCGACTTTTACACCCGAACCGAATCTTGAAGTTCGGTTCGATATTTCGAACTTCAAACTGTTCGATCCACCTTTAATATATTATATATATCATATCTATACTGCATATCATTCTCAATGTGTTTTTCGAATTTCATGTCATTATATGAGTGAAATTGGATGATGAATTGATTAATTTGAAAATAAAAATTAGTATTTCTCATCTAAACACCATTTATGTTGAGCATTTTTTTTCGACTGTAAATAGCCAATTTATTGTTATTTTTAAACTAAGTTAGATAGGTAGACCTATAGGTCAATAAATATGATAAACAAAATACCAACATTAATTAGTAAATATTTATTTAAACTGTTTGTACAATTTATTAACACGTTTTAATACGAGTAATTTATATTGTTTATGTTGAATCGGAGAAGATAGTGACTGCACGAATACACCGCGATGACTATATCTGTCTTAAATAATGAAATATTACTATTTATAAATTATATAAAAAAAAATAAAAATGGATGACTATAATAGATGGTGTATACTTATTGTCCAAGTAAACCGCAAAATATTAATATTATTATCTAATTTATTAATAATTAATTTACGATAAGTTTTTAAGTGTAAATAGGTGCAATTACTGTTGTTTAGAATTAAATATTAAAGACGAAATGGTATACGTTTAATAATAATTATCGATAAAACGAGTGCAATAATTGTATCGCATAAAAAATATTTATCGATTGATTAATTCAATGCCTGTTAATGTATTGTTGTTTATAATGTTCTTTTAAAATATTATTTAAGCGTTTATAAATTGTAAAAATTTTAATGAATAAGCAGCAATTAATAGTACGTATTTAAAATATTTAAAAGAGATTAAATCGATATTTTTTCATTAAGTATTTAAAAAAAAATTGAATTGTTGCTTGGGAATAATTATTGTACTTGTTAGTTTGTATAATATTATAAAGAATGATTTGATGTGGTAGCAATATTTTTGATTCGACCATTTTTTTTTTTTTTTTTTTTTTTTTCTATGTAGGTTCCTTAACTTTTTCTATGACCGTCCAGATTCATCTTAGCCGGTTTTCATAAATGATTCTCTCTTAACAAAAATACTAAATCTTCCAAAGAGGATACGAAGATCTCTAATCAATATTCTCATTGATTTTTTTTTTTTTAATTTTAATGCATTTAAGCAGGTATATAACTTAGCAAACAAGATGACGTATAACAATATTTTTTTAGGTTTAGATTTTGATTTCGAAATGTTTCTAGAAATACAAATATATATAACTGTTTGATTTATTGGCTACATTGTGATTAAACGTATAAACCCAATTCAACGTAATTCTCGTGCATTTGATTAAACAAATATAGTGTATATATGCCCTTCATTATATTGTATATTAAATATAGGTACTAGCTGTTATTATAGACCTATACACGGCTACATTGTTTGATTGAAGTAATTCCTAACATAATTTCAGGATTAGTAATAATTCATTTTTCGTTCGAGATAGTATAATATAATTTTTACGTTATCATTTATTAGTTGTCACCTATCACTATATATAAGTACGTATATACGTAATATATGCGCGTTGTCAATGAACTTGCGGTTAAAGTGATTTAATCAATTCAACAGATATTATAATATATTTATATACACTATATATACACAATATACCTACATATTCAATATAGGTATGCTACATTGTACTTGCGTATATTTTACTGTAGATATTTTCAAGGCTGTGCATTATAACGAGTTAAAAAGTTAAGTCGATTCAAACGGATGGTCCTGGCATTTTACATACAAATTTAATTTTAATTTTCCTAAATTATTATTTCCACACCGAAATACTTATATGTATATAATTTACGTATTATCGTCGACAATTTGACTTGAAAATATATATAGTAACGAAAAACATAGAGACCGAAATGTACAAAACGTCAAATCAGATAATGTAATAAAATGGGCAAATGAACTATAAAAAACGAAAATTATAATTAATTTATAATAGCGCAACAGTTGAGTTCGTTTTATTAGTAAGAAATTATTATTTTTTTTTTTCATACTCAACCGATAAGATATTCGAAATTTAAATTAATTGAAAAAACACTATGAACTATTGACCGATTGGATAGATTTGAAATACAAACTACCAACGTACCTCTATATATATATATATATATATATATATAACTTAAACATTTATCGTTTATTCGTAAATTAATTTTAGTAAGTTGAAAAAAAAAAAAAACAAATATATACCTAATTTTAAATCTGCAGGCCTGCAGCCTTGAATAATATGTCTCGTTGGTCGGTAAATCGCGACATTGTCGTCGTGATTTAGTGACATTAGTTACAAAAAGGCGGTAAAAAATGCCGTTTGGCGAATAACACGCGTAACATAACTGTGGAAACTGTGGAAATCGGTCGACTTTTTGTCATTAATCAGCGATTAGCTACGAATCGCGTTCGTGTACGACAATAATATTATAATATATTATACCGTCAGAATAACGGATGCCAATATTGCAACAGTGTTTCGTCGTATGTGTTTCACAAAATGTTATAATTTATATAGTGAATAATAACGAATGTACGTGTATCGTTTTTTTTTTTGCTTTCTTTCTAGACACATATTCAAGGGCGTCTTAAAAATAAAACGCGATTTCGTAATGGAAAGACAAGTTCGAATTGCAATCATTTACAAGTAAATAATAATAATAATAATAATAATAATAATAAAAGAAAGACTTCGCTTATGTGTGCAGTGACTATTTTTTCTGATTTTTCGAAGTGAACATTTTTAAATTTGAATTTAATTCCTAATGATTGTTGGGGAAATGGTGTATTTACAATTTGTTTTCTTATAATATATATATATATGCTTACTTGCCTCATACTAAATGTGTCCTACCTCAATGTCTAAAAAATATTTAAAAAATCAACATTTACTATATTTATAAATTTTATTATCTTAAATTATCGACATATTATGAAAAATTAAAACTGTATTTTTGATGGGAGTTTTATTTTATGATCATCACCTTCATCTTTCTCAGCATCAGGAAATACACCTTGAAACCATTTTTGTTTAGTGGCTTCTGAGTGTGTTTTAGTATGGCGACTTTTTTTATTAAGCCATAATTTAATTACTGGAAGTGGATCAAATTCGCTTAAAGTTGACATGTTAATTTTTATAAAATGTTTATATTTTCAAGTATTTTTATAATTTTTTTTTATCTATTTTTTCTGAAATAGCTATTTCAATTTTAATTCGTTACTTTAAAATGTAAAAAAAAAGGTTTCGCAGATTTGTTAAAAATCACACTTTATAATATATGACATCGCAACGTACAATATGTAGATTTTGATAGTAAAAATCCTATTTAAAATTGTTATAACTTTTTAACTATTCGTTTCCGCAATTTTGTTTTTAAATATTTGAAATGAGTAATTAAAATACTATCGATTAGAAACAAAAAAATTGAAATTCGTGAATGGGGTAGTAAATTAGACTTGTTCCTAGATCTTAATTCGTGGTCTTAAACTGTCAACATGACGATAAACAAAAATGTGAAAAAATGTTTTTATTGACAATCATAAACTATTCACATTTTAGAGGTTTTTATACGATAACATTTGATAAGAAATCACCACGACAACGATGAGACAAACAAAAATGTTAATTGTTTCATACAGCCCTCACCGTTGTTTTATTTATTTGTGAACAAAACATGAATATTCTCCGATAAGGAAATAGAAGATGAGTTACTTGTACGAAAACGACAACTAGCTGTAATACATAATGATAGTATCACAAATGATAATTTCTAATTTTTATATTATGAAAGCTTATTTTAATTTATTATAAATAAAATTGTTTCTTAAATCTTAAGGTACGGCTGTAGATGGCACCATGCAACCTGTACCTATAATAAAGACACAGGTGCACGTTTTTAATTTTCGTAATGCACATTTGAGATTTCGTGTTGCACAAAGTGTGTCGTAGTGCACACAAAAATAGCCACTGCACTTAACAATATTATGTTCACAGTTGCGTGCATATACATTTGAAAATTATTCAGACACTGTATATATTATATTATATTCGACCCTTTAAACATGCGCGCAGACACGTTTATAGCCTGCAAGTTCAGAGACCCGAACGGTCCCTACGCTTATATATTATTATATAAATACGTAGACGTCGCTTTCTTTATAGAGTCATTCCTCGCCTTATAAAACGATTTTAATTAAATAAATTGGTGTAGATAATTAATCGAGTTCTTTCGCTGTCACTGCTGCACGGCGGACTTCCGAAATGAAAAAAAAAAAAAACAATGTTTTAATTAATATTTCGCCAAAACATTGTCGCCCCGCCGAAGGCCGTCAAATGTACAGTGTATTTCACACGCACAATAAACGAAATACATACAATCATTCGTTTATTTAATGGAATTTTATTGTTTAACGAATCGCGGACTGTATCATGGGCGGATCCGCGGGTGAAATGAAAAAAAAAACCACCAGAGGTTTTTATACAATGTATTTATAGCGTAGATTTGACATTTTAGTTTTTTTTCACCTTAATTTTATCAATTTTCAAAAACTAATTCCCCCTCCCCCTCCCCCAAAAAAAAAGAAAAAAAAAATCTAGATTTCCTAGATCCATCATTGACTGCGTATGGCCGCGATCTGCTGAGACGATGACAATAATTATTGTCAAATCGAAAATTAACGGAAGAAACTTTATACGTCGTTTTAAATTTACAAACTAATATAGCATATATACGAACTGGAATTATAAAAAATCGTTAATGACATTGACATTTTGATTTACAGTGAATATTATATGAGGAAGAAAATTGTACGGATCAACGTTGGCTAAACGGAATAGCCGTATATTTATAGGATACGAGGAAGATATGATTTTTGAGGATCGCGGTGAATTGGTCGCAAACTAATTGATCGCCGAACAAGAATTATTTTTAAATATTTTTTTAGCTATAAATCGAGTAAGTCGTATTGTCCTCTTTAAAACAGATACTGGTGGAATTTGTCCTGCAGCAGCACTTGTCAACTAGACAATATTGTAAAAAACGATTTCATTATTTTGTTGTGATTCAAAAAAACAAACAATTGGTATATACTCGTAAATAGTTTTTAATTGATTTTAAGCTATTGGTTTTACATCATGTTTTTTTTTTCTTCCTCTGTCTATATACACGATAATTACCAGTAAAAGTACTCCGATCTTGTAATTAAAATACAAACATTTTTATGGTCAATGAAATATTTTTGATTTTGAAATATAGAGTAAAGACCGCGATAGGTTATCGGAGCTACCGAATCAGTTAATCTACAAAAGTCGTATAGTAATAAAACAATTATTTATTATTAATTATACAGCTACAGCATTCAGTTTATCTTATATCACAGAGTATTTTATGATTTAATTTTGTAAAAACTAAACTTTATATTTTCATCTTTTTCAAATAATATAGTATTTTTATATTCGTATTTCCGTAGCATAGTATAATAACTAAAAAATATTTTTGTTTGACAACCAAAATTACTTGTGATAAATTTTCTTGCGATCAATTGTTCACGACCAATTCATTTGACTTTTACAAACAAACATTAGTCGGCAAAAGTAAAAAGAGTCGATTATAGTTATGCTAACAGTAACGTAAGAAAGGAATCATAATCAAGTTACATATTAAGTTAATATGACGGCGGCGAATGCAAGGGGAAGTTTTAAAGGTTGAAACCCCCTCCGAAATTCAAGAAAAATGAGAAAATTGACTACCCGGCTTGAGATTTTTCAAGTAATTTCAAAAATATCCTTATTTCAAGATTAAAAACTAAACGAAAACTAATTAGGGTTAATTTGATACTCTCGATTTAAGATGGTATGTTGTATAAATAGGTATATAAATATAATATATATACCTATATCTAATAAATGACATAAAAATGTAAAATGGTCGTCTATAAATTTTAAATTTTAAATTAAGATTTTTTTAGATGGGCAATAACTATATGTTATTATAAAATTAACAATAACTATATGTTATTATAAAATTATGGAATAAAAAATTTGGTTTTAAAATTTCTCGAAAGTTAAATGTATAAAAGTAAAAAAGTACCCAGTAAATAATACCATATAACATTGACTTTACAACACCTAATAGGTGTACCGACCTAATCATTTCTAGCCTGGCAGTTGTAGGTTTATCTGACCTACCTGTATACCGGCTATAAAATATTGTGTGTTATTTGTGAATTAGACGAATTTGTGAAGTAGATTTTGTGAATTGCTTGCGTGCGATATAAATACTAAAATGTCTGGGCGAGTTTGATTGACATTGGATGTTTATCGGAAACACATTTGGTCCGAAATAATGGTACCTAACGTATGTAATAGAGGTAATAATTCAAAAACGATTTGAATTTTTTTTTTTTTTCCGTTTTTATCTTTAATCTGACCTTGTCTACGGTGTCCACATTTTTCATTCAGTCGTTTTCTCCATATGCACAATGCATACGGCACATATTATATTATAAGTATATACCTTACAATTCTTTTGGGGGCGCCAAACTACCAATACATATTGTAACGTATATATATATGTGCTGCACCGGGCAGAGGTCTACTTTCTACGTCCTTCGAATATAATATGGTCTGTACTAATGGACTTGAGATATTAATATTATTATTATTATTATTATTATTATTATTATTATTATTATTATTGTTATATTATATGGCCCCGCCGTAACATCTTCGCGGTAAATTTATATTTATCCTTGTTAATCGTCACTGCCGTATACCGCACGTGTTTCATAAATATCAGTAGGTAATAGAATTCATAGACCGTTTAAGACTGCAGTAACGACTCGAGAAAATCGAAAATCGAAAAACGGTTCACTGCCCTCGTCCATATATTATACCGTCTCCTTTCAAGGGCGTCCGTCTAAATGGATTTTCAAAAACTCTGAGGGGGCGGAGTGAAAGAAAAAGGTCATTGGAATGTAGAGAAAATTACTACAAAAACAACGGATAAGGAAAAAAAGGTCTTTCGACAGAAAAGCTAGGGAGAGTATCCCCCCCTCACCACCAATGGACCCACATACAAAAACTTTATACAAAAACTTATTCTCGATAACACGATAAAAATTAATTTAATTATGGACCGATAATATATTATAGATATCAATATATATAGCTCATTGTTTTTGTGTTTTATAATAATATTTATATAGGTATATAATGTTATGTATTAATTACCTTAATATTGATGCGGCAAAATTACTTTCTAAATTTTAGTGGTCAATAAGAAAAGAAAAATCATACAAGTCATTCAAAAATTGTTTTTTACAGGATCAAAACCAAGTCATTAAAAAACTTTTTTATGCCAAGGTCACGAATTTAATGCAGATTCCTTCAAACTGCCACTAAAAAACCGGGAAGCTCTCGGGGTTGCTATAGGTACTCGTCTAGTAATCGTCGAATGAATGTGGGGAAAATTCGGGACATGTCTGAAAATGTATATTCATCATAAAGGATAATTAAATTATGCGTATTTTAATCCCGTAAAAATAAATTTTGAATAAATTGTAGGTTTCTTACGGTCGCGCCGAAATTCAAAAGGCATTTTTTCCGCGCTCTTTAGTTTTTAATAGCTTTTAATCGTACCAAAACGAACGTAATGAGCGTATAGAAGCTGAAAATCCATTCTTCTGCGACCATCGTTTATGTTTAGACCGGGTCGTTCATTTATATCGTCGACAGCTGATATTATATAAAATCTTTGAAAATAACAACATGCATTTAGAACACGCGAACTTTATTATTGGATAAAATCGGTAGTGTGTCAAAATTCACAAGCAAGTCCGTGTGAATTTCGGGTAGAGACACGTTTGTCTGAAAAAAAAGCCCTCTTCCAAGTGATCGCCGTCTTGCCTAGCTATTACAGGATTGTCAACGTCGCATAACGTGTCCATGTGCAGCTATGGTTTAGGTTTTCAAGGATAGGATTATCGTTTTCGCGGCGATAATAATATATATGATACGCTTATCATGCATATTGTGTGCGCGTACATTCAAGACGTAAGTTCGTCGCCGAAAACGGAAGATAATATGAGATTTCGGACATTCGCCGCAAAATATGTAGGGCGACACCCAGCGTATTTTCGCCGAGAGCGGCTCAAACAACCCGAGCATATATATATACGACGTTTAGTTCAATATAAAATTTTTTTTTTTTTTTTTGCGGTGTATAATATGCATTGTGGTCTCACGTCATCGGTTTATTTTCGTTGTGCCGTTATTATAATATCGTGTGACGACAAATTTCAGAAAAATTGACAAATCGTACATTTATAATAGATAAGTCGTAATAAACTGCAGCTGACGGTGACTCGAACTCGCGCCGAATAAAACGACGCGCGTATTCATAACAATAATAATAATAATAATAATAATAATAAATAATTGCGCAATTTTTCGTATGCGAAAATAAATAAGAAAAATTCCATGTGCGCGTATTATATGGGCTTAAAAACGTTTAAAAAAAATCTCTATAAACATTCCAAAACGCTTTGATATATATTATTATATATATTATATGTGCATCATCACCGTATTGTATAAATGCGTTGTTTTTTTCGTTTATGCGCGCGTGTCAAATAAGACGATTATAATTTCTAATGTATTCGTAAACAATATTTAATTGACTGAATATTTGTCAATTTTATATCGAAATAAATATTGGACGATAACTCGTACAAAATACTTTTGAAATAAATGTTGCAACTGCAACTGGACGATCCATAATTGAAACAGCGGGACATATTATTGATACCGAATGAACACTGTTGAAATTGCCGTCATTTGATCGCACGAAAATCTATTGAAAACCTTTATTCGCAAGACGATTGATTTGCAAATTACGAATTTTCAAAATACAATAATACTTATATGTTATGGTGCCTTATGTATTATGAATTTGTTTGATTTTACTCAGTGCAGTTTGGCAAAGGCGCTCAATACGGAGGACATTAATTAGTTCCAAAAATAAAAATAAATCGAAGCTAACAACTGTTTACAGCTCGACTAGTTGGGTAATTATTCTATTTATTTACAAATTAATTTAACAAGTAAACGATTCTTATAAAATTAGTCAAGTTGACATAGTGAAATTATTACATATAGTTGTCAGTATACTTAGTTAAAAGTTAACTTACAATTTGAAACTAAATTTATAACCGAAGTTAAGTTGACTAAAAAAATAATTTTATTGCCACCAATCGAGCGTGGTTTTAAGGAGGTAATTTTTTTTAACCGAATTAAATTAATTAGTTTTCCGTTTTAACTTTACACATACTTAATGAATAAAGTAGGTATAACCTACCTAAAAAACGGAGGCTTTTTGATGAATTTAACTTAACTTATTCGAGTCGATTTTTTTCATTAATTTCCTTGCCGATTTCAATAAATTATAAAAAATGGTTATAATTAAATCGTATTTAACTCGTATTAATTATCATTGTTATTTATTATTTTATTATCTAGAATACGAATTATTTCGATCGGATAATTTTTCAGCTATAATATAATTTGAATAACATGTAAAGTATATATTTTTTAATTTAAATAGTCCACGTACACCTACTTTTAATTTTATTATATTATACTAAATTTATTATTATTATTATTATTTTGATACATATTATTTTCAATAAAATTGATTTTGGATTTTTACGTTTTCAAGAATGTTATCATTCATTAATACAATTATTATTGTTTATTTATACATTAATATTATCATTATTCTATTGTTGTTGATTTTGTCGCGATCTTTCGATAATCATTCCTCCGCGAGGCCAAAAGTTTCGATCAATTCACGTGTAACCGAAAATTATGGCTAAACTCCTCATGTCTACTGTACACGAAATTACACGAAATATGTATAGAACTAAAACTGCGATCGTGTAGGTGGTACTCGACTTGAGCTCCGAAATTCTATAGTCTTTAGCGGGTGTCCATTGGATATTCTCGATCTTTATTGTAAATGCTCAAGTACAATACACCTATGACGAATTGTGTTTTTAAATTCGTATATCGAACATATACTTTAACGCACTATATATTATTTGTAAGATTTGTAGATTATTGATAAAAACAAAAAAAAAAAAAATATATATATATATATACATATATAGAAAAGAAACTAATAACAAAAAAGTAGGACAGAAAGTATATGATATTAAAGAATGAAATATTTTAACCAAAAGTAATACACAAAGTATATACAAAAGAAAAAAAAAGTTTCAATATTAAATTTTTTCATTGAGTAATCCTTTTCCCTGATTTAAAAAAAAAAACCCCTCCGTCTTAATATAAAGGTACCGGAATTGAATAATATTCGGGTTCAAAGCCCCGCGCGCGAGAAATAATAGTATAATTACCGATAGTCCGGCGCGCGTCGTTACGTGTGGAAGGAAAAACACGCGGTCGGGCCCAGAGAGAAAGTATATATATATATATACGTATATACATTATTATAATATATTCGATTCGTAAAAAAAGTAAAATGAAAGTTCACATTTGGGAGAAAAAAATAACGAATCAACGAGGTCAATCAAATTCGAACCCGAAAACATCGCGTTCCAGTATATATATACTGCACTTTCTATATAGCATATTATTTACAATATAAACATTGTGATGGACACGAATATCGTATTATTATTTTATTCTCCGACCTTAAATATTATAATATAATATCTTGGGCCTACATCAAATTATAATACGTCGACGTGTACAGACGATACGGAAAATGAAAGTCGGTCGTTTTGTGTGCGGTGCGTACCGGTTTCCATCTCAGAAAATCCATACACTACTTATATTATAATATTCATCGGGTCCGAACAATAGTTTAGTAGACGAAAATAATATACGTATATGTATATATATATAATATCGGTGTTTGTTTAATAGAGTGGAATATAATATTTGAACCGGTTTCGAATCGGTCCTTTGTTTCTCTTTATTTTCCCCCTGGATCACAAGGTCTCGTCGGTCGACGATCTCTGCATATCATACCTATGCATGTATACGGCACTACGGGTCAAGGGCCAGTGTAGTGAACGCGCGTCTAAAGTTGACGTTTTTTCTACGGGGAAACTTTGAAAATAATCGTCGAAAACCATATCGAAAATGGCCCGAAAACGATATTCCCGAACGAATATATATACACGCGTATAGTCCGATATACGCATACCAATGGTATATTTTTTATGGAATGGATTAGAGTGACCATATTTATAAAATGGAAAAAAAAATCATTCAAAAACATCAATAGGCAACGAGAAAGGAAAAAGGTTATTGGACATTGTCCTACAAAAATTATGGCACGCTTAGAAAAACTGTATAGATAAACAGGGAAAAAATGAGTTTTTTCCTACAAATTATATAATGACGGGACAAAAAGGAGACCTGCCTTCAAATACGGGATAATAAGCGTACCGTTTAAAATATGTGGGAACAACAGGACGAAATTCCGGAAACAATCCCGTTTTAAACTGGACGTATGACCATACCTAGGGTAGACTGAGGAGACATATCTCCCTACTTGAAAAAAAAAAAGTGTAATAAAAAAATATATTACCCTAACATACAAATATTCGTAAAAATACAATATGTACATTACCCGTGTCTACTTCAACACCCAAACGTGTATTTTTTCTCGTTTAACACGAGTCAATATACATATCTCAGAACCACTATATGGAGGAAGTTAAATAGTACATAAATAAATTAATAATTACTAGTGTAGTCAACTGATTTTTATTTTAGGGCCGATTTAATGGACCGACGCAATGTTCTCCGTTCATAGAACACTATAGATTAATATTGACGATATAATCGAAAAACTTGCAAAGAAAATCAGGAAATTAAAATATTAGTAGATAAATTAAAAATTGAATTTTTTTTCGCAAATTTTTTACAATTTTTAGTTTGCGTATTATTGAATATCTCTCCACTCCACAAAGTTCTAAATAAGCCGCACCGACGCAAACCTATAACGTTTTTTATGATATTATGTTATCGGACTAACACGTGGTATCCTCGTGGGATTTTCACTTTAGGCTCGTCCTAAAAAAAAAAAATCACGTTATATTTAAAAACAAAACGTAGGTAGTGTTCGGGTGTACAACTTGCGTAGTATACACGTTCGAAACAAAAGAAAGACGTTTTGGAGGAGGAGAAACCGGTCGTCCTTGCGCCGCAGCCGCCGTTGATGCGTATAGCATATCGTAACGAACCAGTGAGGTTATAGGCGCGTATAATATTGTTGTCGGACGAAGAGAGCGGGGCGTGAGAGGAAAATAACATATTAAACGACTTTCATCTTCGTTTGGACCGAGTCTCGGCGCGCCGTCTATCGCACATTTACATTGTGGTGGTCATCTATACACACACACACACTTCGCAGATTTTTTTTCTTCTTACACATACAGAAGAACACGTGCGGCGCCCTGCACGTGCAGTGCTACAGATTTTGTTCACGTGGGAGAGATTCGTTTTCGCCGCATACCGTTTGTAAAAAAAGATCATCGACTTTTTTCGTATACGTATCTTTTATCCTCTTCTTCTTTTTCTCCGTCGCATTCTAGTAGTAAGTGATTTCTCAAAAATTTGATTTTAAATTTTTTGCACCATTTCACCAGCCCGCCCACCGGTTTTTTCGATATAACTCTGGGGGTAATTGTCCGCAAAATTTGAAAATTAGTCCGCAAAATTACGCATAATATCCGCAAAATTATTCATGTAAAAAATTTTAAAATTTTGCACATGTACATGCTGGCGAAATGGTGCTCATTCTCACCCAACTATTTGGCGTCGACCACCCGAGTCCTACACTTCCACTCGACTCTATCTCTCGCATCTTCTTCGTTTACCTCCATCTTCCTCGTATCACTCACCATATCTTATCCTTCCCCAACTCTTTTTCAGTCTTTCTCTTCCCCTCTTTCCATCGACATACATTTCTTTTACTAAATCTTATTGCCTCAGTCTCTTCCCTCCTTAATATGTGGTGTCCAAGCCATCTTAATCTATTCTCCCTAATTTTCTCAACTATCCAGAACAACTATTATACTACGTCTTACATAGTCATTCCTTATTTTATCCTCTTTAGTTACTCCACTCATCCACCTTAACATTCTCATCTCTGCTATACACTCATTCTCTGTTCTATTTCCCTATATACTGCCCAACGTTCTGTTCCATACATCATTGCAGTTCTTACCACAGCCCTATAAAATTTAGCTTGTAACCTAATATGTCACACAAAACACCTGACGCTTCTCTCCACTTCACCAATCCACACTTAATCCCGTGTTTCATATCCTCTTTGGATACAACGGACCTTAAATACTTGAACCTCTCAACCTTTCCCACTACATCCTCACACAACTTTATTTCTAGTCCTTCCCTATTCTCTCCGTATTCCCTTTCACCAAACACACACTCTATATATTCTATTTTACTCCTACTAATTCTCAGTCCTTTACTTTGAAAAGCTTCCCTCTACTCTTATAGACGTATCTACTATATACTAAAAAATAATACTTCTTTAAAAAAAAGAATAAAAAAAAAAATGATCATCAACTTTAAATATGCTTGAATATTTTATTCAAATATTTAAAAATGACCGCCATAGGCCTGGCCTATGTCACTTACGTTGTGTTCGTTTCGATTGATGCTTTGTCGAGGTTACTTGAAAAATTGTTAAATAGACAATCAACCGACATTACACAATATTATAGTTAGGTAAAGTATTTTTAATCATTCGAATAAAGTGATAACGGGTTTTCAACGTAAAAGTTACTCGATGAATATAGTGATACTAATATATTTATACAAGTTATACAGATTTACTTGATCGTGCAGATGGGGTCGATGTTTTTTACTTTTGTGTTCAGTCGGGCTCGGGTTAAGACATTTCGTGCCTCCCTTTAATCCAGAACTGTGTTCAATGATGACATTGATAAAGAACAGGCATTTGTATTAGTTTTCGAATACATTTTATTCGTTGCAAATGTTATCAAATAAGCGTTATCTCAACATTGAAAAATAATTCTGTTTTTCCTTGTATCTTGAATCAATTAGATTGAAAACCAGAGCCTAAGACATATAGTAACTAGGGAAATAGAAATCGGAGCACCAAATATACTCGATCAGAGTCTTTTTCCTATTGTTAATACGTTCATCTATCCTTATAATTCGCTGCCATAGTTACTATTTTACTATATTTAAATGTTTACAATTTATATTCGTTTTGTTGATTTTAGGTTTCTATACATAAGAATGGTATGGCAAACGAATAGTTTATGAAATTATAGTTTATTGTTTAATATACGCAGAGAAACCACAAATTTAACATGATCACAAAGTGATCTATCCAAACTTGTTTATATTTTGTATTTGTAATTTTTTTAGGGTAAATGAACAATTTTATCCAGTGACTTTTCGACCCCAAGTTTTTTGTGGTATATTTTTATAGTGGGGACATTTTCGATATATTGAACATTTTAAAATGCTCTTTTGAACAGTTTGAAAATATCAAGTTAGATCATATCTTTTCTGAGCTCATGAATTTTATTTATATCAGTGAGATTGTGTAATATCGTAAAAATCAACAAGTTGATGAAAGGATCACACGAATCGTACTTTTTGTTTTTCTTTTATCTATATATTAATTATAAATAATTTTGAAATGAAATTTCGAAAAGTTAAAATAATTAAACAACATAGACTTTGGGTGTCGAAAATCGTAGTTTATATAATATTATATAAGTTTTAAAATGTTTACGCGTTTTAGAGGTTTACTTTAAGTAAAAAAAAAAAAAAAAAATAGAAATTCGTGTACATAACATTAAATACTATATACTTATATGTACAATATTATGTTATATGTTTATTGAAAACTATATGAATAATATGCGAGGATATGAGTGTATGACATACATTCAAACAACATAAATATTACTGATATAATATAACGTTTTTTTTTTCTCGTAAACGGGAAGAGGAGAAATTGCCCCCATTGCCCTCTTTCCTCTGTCTCCGTCCTTGAACATCAAACGTATAATGTATATGTATCTAATACCGATAATAGTAAGTTTGACCCATAACTTATACTCATTTCTATTAAACATATTAATGTGATCCAGTGGCCTGAGCGGATAAACATAAATAGGAGGACGCCGGACGGATACTGATCAAAAATTTTATACTATTTTATACTACCTAATCAATCGTTAAAAAAAAATTCCACCTCTGAAATTCTTTCCAAATAAAAAACAAAAAAAATATTACTGAATCAGTTAATAAAGTCGTTTGTTCAGTAGTCGTATAATGTATATCGTATAGTTGAAAATTAAACTTGTTTTGCTTGTTATTATAGTAAAACTAGTAAAACATTCGAATACTTACCTATACACAGATTAAATACATCCGATTTATGTTATTATTTATGTATACGTTTAAAAGAAAGTAAAAAATAAAAATCACGTTAAGCAATTTCTATGTACCGTCTAATCGTAATCCGTGGAATAATGATAGATTTTTTACCGAAAATTCGTCCTTAAAAAAACCAAAACGTATTAGTTGAAACCGCCGGAAGAATAGAAACATTTTTATTTTATTTTTTCCCCGCAATTCTATGATTTCATTTATATATACACGTAAAAGTGCTTCGCGCGATTGCCCGGCGCAAAACGGTTTTAGACCGTCTCAAACGAAAGTTCGGTTTAGAGTAGGTATTATTATAGTGCTGAACAGGTGCATCGTGCAGTGCGGAATATAAAAAAAAAAATAAAATAAAAAATTTCAAGAGATGAGCCGCCATACCTTTTGAGCACAGTATTTGGGGGGGGGGGGGGTGCGGTGAAATAGATTTGCCGAAAAAAACGTATGGCGGCAAATTTCGAATCGGCGCTATTTCAAAAACCGGACAAAATCGAATTTATTACGGCATCGGTATGAGTAAAAAAACATAAAAAATAATAATGATAATAATAATAATAATAAATATGATAAACGAGTGACGTATGCACGGCGTTCTATAAATACCATAGATATATAATAATACTAGATAGCCGTCTTCTTATTATCAGTGAAGCCGACGCCATATGCAATGTAGGCACAATCGGTAAACAAACGTTATCAAACTGCGATTGATTATATTTAATTATAA
>JAIPRL010007305.1:0-24014 GCA_025469235.1 Pemphigus obesinymphae
CTTTTATACACCAAACATTTCTAAAGTCCCTGGATTGTTTTTCTCTTTCCTTAGCCAGCCTGTACACTTCTTTTTCCCCTTCTTTAGTTCCTAACCTCTCATACAACTCATCATATTTCTTTAATTTAGCTTTACTCACTGCACTTTTTTAGCTTTCTTATAAATACTTTTTTATTTTCACCCGTTAGTTTCCACCACCTAATCCTCGGTTCCTTAACTATACTTTTCTTTTTGTACACCCTCTTTTTCCTACACCAAATATCCATAACCATTAACCTATGTTGTGCTATCACACTTTGCCCCGCGATCACCTTACAGTCCTTACACTGTTTCAAACCCCCTCTCTTCCACATAAAATAATCAATTTGTGATTTATTCCCTCCACTCTTATAAGTTATAATAATGCTCTTCTCTCTTCCTAAAATAAGTGTTCACAATTGCTAATTCATATGCTGATGCAAAGTCAAGTATTTTTTCTCCAGCCTCATTTCTTTCTCCTTACCCATACCCTCCGTGCACTCTATCATAATCTATTCTATCACAGCTTACATGTCCATTCATATCCCCACCAATTACAATATTCTCATTTCCTTGTACTCCTTGCATTACTTCATCCATCTCTTGCCAGAACTCCTCTTTCTGACTTTCCTCACATCTCACTTGTGGAGCATACACACTTACTATATTTAATACCTTATCCTCTAATATTACTCACTAAAATAACCTTATCACTTTTTCTAATCACCTCTACCACTTTTCCTTTCATTTCTTCATCTAATATCAATCACTCCTACATCATTCCTTGTACTAGTCCTTCCTGAATATATGATTTTATACCCCTCATCAATTTCTCTTGTTTTTTCGCCTTTCCACTTTGTTTCTTGCACACAACAAATATTCACGTTCCTCCTCTTCAAAACTTCTGCTAACTCCTTACTCCTACCTGTCAATGTTCCTACATTCCACGTACCTACTCTCACTCTGAACCTATCCTGCGTACTCAAGCGCGAATCTATCCCAAAATACTTTGGTGCTTTCCCTACAATATCGACATCATGGCCGTTGGTTAGACCTACACATATAACTGATGGAACGGCTACTGCAGCCGCTGTCATTCTGGTACTGGTCACTTTTTCCCTTGGCTATCTCCACACCCAAGTACCCAATTTTGTTTTCCCCGCGAACATCCGAGATGGAAAAACTAGCCTATATTCATTTTAAGACTCCTCATACCTTTTTGACAAGTTTTATGCCGGCTGTCGATCTGACGCGACCTCAATTAGTCGACTTCTACGACAGGCATGAGGAACCCGTGGAGGTATTCTTAGCCCCCTCCACAGGGCAAATTACATATTTGTGCTAATAATTCTTCTAGTTTACAGAAACTGATGTAATGCTCGTTTTTGTTGTCTCCATTTAAGCAATATAGCAAAATTACACTATGCAAAACATTAATTATGGTGTCTAGATTAAAATTAAAGTTTATAGGCACCAATTAGAAAATTATAAAAACAGAATGTTTTCTAAAAAAAACACATTGTTTTTGAAAATATATCATTCTCTTAAGGTGCCTTGCAATTTCGGTTTATTTTGTCATAAATTACTAATTCTAATTCAAACAGATTGACATAATGCATACTCCAATATTCAATTTTTAAATATTTAAATTTTTTTAGAACTTGTTCTAGAGATTGTACATAGTCCATTTTTCATTTTTGTCATTTGTATTGTAGTAATAGTAACGACTTGAAGTTAAAAAATTTGTTTCTATTCTATCAAATAAAATATTTAATTACTTAACTAAAAATTTTGTTAAAAATGAGCTATATATGTACGATTTCTCAAGTAAGTTCTAAAATAATCTATTATTATTATCAAAATTATGATCAGAATACACATTTTTCCATCCTGTTGAGTTAGAATAGTCTATTCGAGTGAAAAATTGAGGTTTTTTATGATTACAAAGCCACTAACAAGATCATCAACATGTGCATGTGAGTGCCTGTAATAGCTCCTCATATAATTTAAATACAGGTTAGTGACACTAATTGTCATTTATGATTCACATAAGCACAAGGGAGCGTTCAAATATTACGTCAGCACATTTTTGTCTTTTTTAGGCCCCCCTCCTCCTTGTCAGCAAATGTTAATTTTACTTAATTACATCAGCATATGTCCGACAACCCCCCTCTATTTAATAAAAAAAAAATGTGGCAATGCGTCCAATAACGATGCCGATATCAATATTATTCTTACACGCGTCATCGACGACGATGATTATAGTTTATCTTAATGG
Organism: Pemphigus obesinymphae; assembly: GCA_025469235.1. NCBI lineage: Eukaryota > Metazoa > Arthropoda > Insecta > Hemiptera > Aphididae > Pemphigus > Pemphigus obesinymphae. The sequence continues at coordinate 2,297 of JAIPRL010007305.1, forward strand.
ATTTCACGTGCCAATAACTGGTTCCAACATGGATCCACGCTATAGTTAACCATCGCATTCTGTGTGGAGTACCTATCTATATGTAGGTACAGAGTTAATATTTTTTTCCGAATTTTACGCGAATTAGTTAAAAACAAATGAAAAATTTTGTTACATATTTTGAATTATTTTTTTACAAATTTTATTATTTTTTTTATTACTGCTGACGTCAGCATATTTCTAAGCCCCCCATCCCCCTTGTCAGCAAATATCAGCATACGACAGACCCCCCTCCCCCTAGACGCTTACGTAATACTTGAACGCTCTCCAAGTGAAAGTATGATAGTATCAGTTTCCAGTGAAAGAATAATAAATTGTTTATATAAAACCCCTTATTATACAGCAGTCCCAAGGCCCATTTAAATGTATTGATGATCTAACTGTATTAATCTGAAGGGAAGTATTTTATAATTTATATTTATTGTATTTTACAACTAATTTTAATCAATACATGTTATAGATAATGTTACTCAAATGCAAATATTGAAATCAGCTTACGAAGAGTCAAACTTTACTTTAAGTAAGTAAAAATAATAAATAAACCAATATTACATAATACCTCAATAATTATTTAAATTTTACAAAAGCTCGTGCATCTTTTTCAGATTTGTTTAAAGAAAATTTGATACAAGATAATTTCCAATATTTTCATAATGTACTACAAAACAAAAAATTCTCATATCCTTTTCAACTATTTTATTTTTAATTATAAATAATTGTAATATTTCATTGTTACTTCAATTAAAATAATTGATTGTGTTAATTAAAATTGTTTTTCAAATATTTGTTTTAAAATTTGATGAAGTTTTTTCAACACATTTGGATATCCTGTGATAATATTATATCTCCAATTTTGTTCAAAGAAAATAGTTTTATATCCTTTTATATTATTATAAATAATTCATTATTTTTAAAATTGTATATTTCAGTACATATATATAATTTAAAAAGTACTTAACTATTTTTTTGTAACAAATAATTTTTATTTTAGATGTAAAACCAGATTTTAGAGAAGTTTCTGAAAGTATCGAACGTTATGTTTGTGACTTTACTCCTGATGAGAGAAGAATATTGTATGATAGTGCTGTGAAAGGTACAAAATTGCCTGATTATAACAGTACCAGAAATGATTTAACAGGGTAATATTTGAATACCTATATTTATAATTTAATTTCTTTATTTATTTTAAATAAATTATTATTTTTACATTAGAATCGATGTTTTTAATAAAACTGATGAAAATCCAAAAACTGAACTTGAGCTTCTGGAAGAACAGAGAAACTTAAAACGTAGAAGAGCTGCTTATCGTGGAAAAAGAGTTCACACAGATCGAAAATCACATGTAGAAGTAAGTTCTTATTTTTATGTCCAAATTGTTATTAGTAATTGTAGTTAACACTATTTTGATTATTTAGGTTTTAAGAGAAGTAGTTGAAGGATTGACCAATAGTCTGTCTCAACAAGAAGATATATGTAATGCCAAGACTACAAATAGTATTACAGGAAATGTGTCAAATAACCGTATAGTTTATAAGTATGCAGGCAATAAAAATTATGATGGTAATCCATATACTCGTTGGCTTGATATTAAAAAAGAAGAATCTAAATTATTTAAATATTGTGAAAAGAAAAATGATAGTTCATTTAATGAAGCCAGTTCTTCAAGAACTTACTTTTCAAAAGATACAACTGATTTTAAGAAATCAAGAAAAAGTAGATCCAAATCAAGAGAAAGAAATAGATCTAGTCGTGAATTAAAATTAAAAGGATTTAGACGATCTAGATCTCGGTCAAAATTGAAAGAAACTAAATACATAAGGTCCAAGAGATCAAGAAGCCCATTACAGTTTAATAAAACTAAATATAAGAGACTTAAAATTAGATCAAAGTCTAAAGAAACTATGTTTAAGAAATCTAGAAGTCGGTCATTATCTATAGAATCTGAATATAAGAAATCCAAGAGACATAGAACTCGTTCAAAATCTAAAGCAACTATGTTTAAGAAATCTAGAAGTCGGTCATTATCTATGGAATCTGAATATAAAAAATCTAAGAGAAATAGAACTCATTCAAAATCTGAAGCAACTATGTTTAAGAAATCTAGAAGTCGGTCATTATCTATAGAATCTGAATATAAAAAATCCAAGAAAAATAGAACTCATTCAAAATCTAAATCAACTATGTTTAAGAAATCTAGAAGTCGGTCATTATCTATAGAATCTGAATATAAAAAATCCAAGAGACATAGAACTCATTCAAAATCTAAAGAAACTACTTCTAGAAAGTCTAGAAGCCAGTCACTATCTATAGAAAATAAGTATAAAATATCTAAGAGATGTAGAACCCGGTCCAAGTCTAAAGAATTTAGTTCAAGACGAAAAGATAAACATTCTAAAAGTTCTATTAATTATTCTGATTTACCATTGTTAAAAGAAAATGATACTACATTTAAATTTAAGCCTGGTGATGAACTTAAAAAGAAAAACAAGCATAAAAAAAAAAGAAAACATTCCAAAAGTCCCAAAAAATCTCACAAATCCAAATAGAATAACAACATTGAAGTATGTAAACACTGATTGCAAAATATCTAGAGACAATGTTCCATCTACTAGCAAACAATTTAAATAGTTATATCTTATTATTTATAAATGATTATTGTAATTGAATAAATATTTGTATAAGTAATATAGTAAATCAGTTTTATAATATACAATAGTTAACGTAAATTATAATTTTACTAAGAAAAATAAAGATTGATGTATAAAAAGAGTGTTTGTCATTTAAATTTAATAAAAATTGTTATTTACTCAAGGACTTTTTGTAATTTTAAAAACAATTTGTAGTATTACCTTGAAACCTCAAATCATTCTATCCTTTTCTTTTAGATACATGGTAGTCATTACAATTGGGGCTGCAATATCAACGTACAATCGACCTAAAAAAGGGATAAAATGTTGGAACTTTGAAAAGTCGGATATTTATTCTAAACATTGTTTTGAGTTTATCAGTTTACCAGTCTTCTAGGGATAGATTGAAGCTTTTTTTTTTTTTTTTTGCTAAGTTATTCATCACTAAAAAACCCAATTTTGAAACATTGATTATATTTCAATCTGTAATAATAAAGAAAAATGTATTGATCCATTTCTAAAAGACTGGCAAATTCAAATCTGCAGTTTCCACATTTTAAATCCGACTTCAAAATTTTATCCCACTTACTGGTCTTTTAGGCGGAAATATTGTGATTACATAACAAACAAAAAAAATATGGAGTTATTTTTAAATTAATGTAAAAATGTACTTAAATATCATGGATATTTTTTTCTTTAAAATGTTTTAAAATTTGCGTATACAGGTTAAAAAAAATCGGAGATGTTACAGCCCCTTAAAAAACCATAGGTACTAATGATTTTTAGCAATAAAAACATAATTTACAAAAAAAACCTCTTGAAGCAGTTCTAAAGTTCATTTATTTATAAATAATTAAAGAACAACATTTTGGAGGCTACTTAATCTGCAATTTGAAAAATATTGATTAGTTAAAAAGTTACAACTGTTTAGAAAAAAGTAAAAAAAAAGGTTTTTGTATCTACAAGGCTGCATATAATATTGGATGACATGAGTAGGTAGATATAATTAGTGTAAAACCTCGGTGAATTTGTTAGTTTGATGTAAATACCTTTGAACAAATATTTTCATAACAATAACAATGAAAAGTAGTAGGTATCTACCACAAAATAGATTAAATCTACTGTATCTACCGAATACCTGTACAGGTATTGGTAAATTACTTTTAAGATATAGAAAAAAAAATGTTGCCTATGGGTACTTTGCCGTTTTTCGTACCTATATATATTTTTAGTGTTTTAAACTTTTTTTCAATTATAATTTCTAAAACCAATAGTCCAACAAAAACTTAAGACAGAATCCATATAAATATATATTGGCTAATTGTCTGTACCTATATATCTTATCGTTTTATTTTCTATTCAAATAATATAGGTAATATCATGTTCTGTGGTAATATCAAATCAATAATATTCTACAATATATTATATAGATAGGTATATCTAGATAGGTATATATAGATACTATCAAACATTTTAATCTTCGATGGGATATATACTCAGTCATATTTGTTTACACCAATTACCTACCTATTGTAAAATTAAACATCAATGATATAACATACCCATAAATAATACCGTTGATTATATATAACTAATATACCTACTCGTATTTTTGTAAAAGACAAATGTCCAATTATTTTAAACTGAGTGTCTCGATTCAATCATTAATAATTTTTAGAACTATTTTTTTTATAATACCAAGTGTCGAATCTATAGTATTCTATGATAATATCTACCTTCCTACTTATAAGAAAAACGACACGAAATTGCCTCTATACACAATCGACCCAGGGGCCGCACATTGATGAAAAGGCTGTAAATGTGCGCATAATACAAAGAAAAAAAAGAAGTTTGAAGATCATAAAAAATTATATACATATATTTTAAAATTATTATAACCTATATTTGTCATTTGTGTTTATAAATTATTTTAAAGTGATGCAGTTAGAGTGGTTAATGGTTTTAATTATTTTGTGACAACGCTTTACACTTTGGTTCATCAAATGCACGAAACTATATATTTTGGTATTCAAAATTTTTATCAAATAAAAAATAGAAATATCTATTAGTACCTATTTATTTAAAAATGAATAATTTATATTAATAATGTTAGTGATATAATAGTATATTGGTCGTAAAATGTGGGTGTTTCTTGGAATAATATACTTACCTATATGATACATATTTTAATATTTTGTCATTTAAAAAAATGTTTCAGCAGATTTTACTTTGGAAATAGGTAGGTATATAGTCTTAAATAAAAGTACATTGAAATCTATTAACCAAGGTTCAATTCGCATATATTTGCCATCCTTTTGCACATAGAATTATTTTTATCATACAACATACGCATCCACTGAAATTCACGGAAAATGTCCAAGTCATCATTAGTCGCATTAGTCCATTACAAACCTATATATTATTTAGTAGGTACTTACCTATTTATCAAAACTATTATAGTTAATTGTTTAAGTTTATTTTCTTTGTTTTTCATTATTTAATAAGTTACCTATATTATTTGTTTAAAGTTACCATATTTTTTCTGTTTAACGAATAGTTAATTTTATAAAAATCTAAACTGATTTTATATTTAAAATAAATGGTTTATAAAATAAATTGTAAGAATTCATTTAACATGCGCACTTTTGCCCCATGGCTCATTTTTCAGTAGTTCATCATTTTGAATTTTATGCATAAATCGTTTCGAGAAATCAAATTATCACTATAATATTGTAATTTAAGTAAGAATTGCAAAAAAATAAAACATCCAGTTAATATCTTATAAGACACTTATAATAAAATATAATCGATGTTAAAATAAAAATGCGCCATTTTGACCCAAGTTATTCTATTACCTTAGAGGTAATTATTATTAGGTACCTATTTATTAGTTATTACACATATTTCTTTTGTTTGCAACTATAAGATCTTGAAAAATAACAATGGTATGTATAAGAATTCAAATATTATGTATTTTCATATAATAATGTAATATGTATCATAATTTATTGACATAATTATATATACCTATATAGTATTATATATTATAAATATAAAATTAAAAATTTTAGTATTTTTCCGATTTTTATACATATATAATACCTACTATTAGTAACATTTTTCATGTTAAGACCTAACAATTGTATGATAGTTTAATAATATATAGATATAATTCTAATTATATTTTTTTAATTTTAAAAATCGCTATTTTTAAAAAGTTAATATAATTTTTCTCCAAAACGGCCTAGCTGCGGTTTATCCCCGGATATAGATAGTATTGAAATAATGCGATTTTAAACGGGTACGTATAATGATAATTAATTTTTGCCGACTGGTCGCGGAGCTCTGTGTGATGGCAAAACTTGCACTGCCCTTAAACCAACCTCTTAATAAATCATCATTTACAAGTTCCAATAATATACTTATATTAATAATTAATTTAATTAGTCCGATTAATTGTCCACGGACGCGTCGACGTCGAGTTGTCATGGAAGATGACTGCGCCGAAGTTTCTGCGCCCCGTATACATTACAAGAACATCAACGAGAAACTTATAAACTAATTCTCATATAGGTACGAGAAACGAAACACCAAAATATAGTTTTTGCAACCTGTATACGAGAAACGTAAACATGTTTTAAATTTTGTTATAACAAAATGTACTATCATATTTTAGTAAGTACCTACTGTTTGATCGGACTCGGTCTAATGTCCAAGTGTATTATGCACTGTGATGTGTAGAAAACTAAAAATCATTTTTTTGGGTATTCTCCAGAGGGGGCCATGTCCCTCCCCCATTCCCTCACAATGGGTAACTATGGATAGGGGCTTTAAGCAAAACAAGTGGTAGTCAAAACTGCCTTTGGACGCTTGGTCCACTTCCCCTTTAGTTATTAGCAATCCAAAATTCGGGTTTGGAATACCCAAAAAAAAGTAACTTTTAGTACGTTATAAACCTTAGTGTACAACACATTTTGTCAATGGTCCGAGCCCGTTCTGGCTGTTATTGAATGCGCTATGGCGATTCAAAAAATTTTGAAACGTTTGTAGATAAAAAAAACTTCCCCAAAATGTGTAAATCATATGAAGTTTACAAATGATGCATGTCGTTCTCGCATACAAAAACGGCAAACACATACCGAGAATACTGCGCACGCGCACTCCTACGGTCACGTGATTTTCTCGTATACGAGAAACAAAATTTTGGGTCGCAGAAACCCTCTATTATTACAATAAATTGTGAACTTATAGTTCCCCGACCCCAAACGGTCAATTATATTTAGTAGGTATATCCTGTGTTTATTTCAGACCGAATGTTTGGGGGGGGGGGGATAAAAACAATTTTCGGTTACTAAAATAAGGTATAAGTAGCACTGTTATTTCTTTACTTTAATTATTTAATTAAATAATTAAAAAAATGGGGTATACATTTTTCTCCGGAGAGGGTTATTATTTTATTATATTTGTATAGTTATTTTATTATTATTTTGAAATGCAAAATTAAACATGAATAGTTATTCATTTTTGTTCTTATACATGAACCACTATATTGTGACATTTAGAATTGCAAAGTCAACCTGAACTTTTGCAGCTACATTTTTGTGTTTTACACAACGTTTTACCACTCTTACAAGTACAGCGATCATATCCTTGTCCACCTAAATTTGATAATTTCCGAGCAGCTTCTCTTAGTGAAATGTGTACTTATTTAACTGGTGGTGCTTCAATAGTCTAGCTGTATAAACACCTTGCATATTGAAAACTGGTTTTAACTTTAGGGTTGATGTACAGCGCTATGTATTCAAACGAACTAAGTTCAAAATGCATGAACGAAGTGAAAATATTTTAAATACTTTTTTGAACCAACTACTTTTTAATTTAGTTAATTTCAATAAACTTGAACTTAATTTTAGTAATTAATTTTTCATAAAAAGTTCAATAATGGTTTAATAATAATTAAATTATTATAATAATATTTTTTTCCACACAATTTTTTAAATTTATTTGATACAAATTTTTAATTATCTGAATTGAGTGTAGTCAATGATAATAATTAATTTTTTAGTTAAAATTATTAAAATATTTATTTGAAATAATTACAACATTTTTGAAAAATAAACTACATAATGAACTTATAAGCTCATTTATCAACATACTTGAACGAAACAAGTTTATTTAAAAATATAACTAGCTCGTGAACTTAGTTTAATTTAATTATTTTGAACTAGTTCATGAGTTTGTTCATATTTTAAATAAACTTTACAAGGTCTGCCAAAAATGTATATTTTGTAATGAATGACCAAGGGTGTATAAACTATACATATGGTTGGTTAATTTATTGTTTTTAGTTAGAATAAAATTAATTGATGCCAAACTATCAAATGCCTCATGGAATACTCTGATGAAAACTGCTATTGTGGTGCTATTTAATTTGAAATCATACTATTATTTAGTATTTATCTAAACGTAATTATTAACAAATAATTTTTGTATATTATATATACCTACATTTACCCTAACTACCAAATTCATGGATGTGCTATTTCAAAAACGTTTTGTTCATTAATAAAAAACAACATTAATATCTGCGAATTTTCACAAACATAAACAGAATAATTTATCTATAATTGGTCATTACTTAATACTATTATTATCTTCTAGAAAGTAAGGACGAATAACTGCAGGTGTTCTAGTCTGCTTTTTTTAAAAAAATGTTTGTTATAAAAAATGTATTTAAATTTACTATAAATGTAAAATAATATGTAAAAACTGCGATGTAAATTTTAATTTAGAAGTCATTAATATGAGTTATAACTATTATATATATACATTCAAATTGGACTTCATTTAATATTCTTATTGTTTGTATGGAATATGTTTATTTATTTATGTAAAAATAATAATATATAAAATATAAATACTGAGGTAGGTAATAATAAAAATAAAACATTTTTCGATATTGACAGAAATCGTTTACAATTTAAAAACCTGACCATCTATATATTATAGTTACTATTGTATTCGTAGTAGACTATATAGATTATCAAATATATTAACGAGCGTTTTTATTTTATGATCATTATTAATCAATGAAAATACCGAATATAATGATAATTAGGTATTGTAAATTAAAATATTGTTTACAATGACGGCGTCAAGAGTATGCAATTTAGCTACATCCGTGATCTAATACACTGAAATATTAGTTTGTTTTTTTATATAAATGTTTATAAATTACAATAGGGTATATCTCGTTTACTTTATTAATTATTTTGTGACTTATTTATTCATCTAATATAACACCTATTGGCTATTTCGAATGAATGAATTCATTAATTTCAATACATGTACTGCAGTGGTACAAGTGAATTTGTATTATTTTAGGTAGTATGTTATAATAATACATTTGGCATAATATATTTCAGCGATATTATAATATAATCATTATATAAAATTTTGAAAACAATGTCGGGTATTTTTACTAAATCAATAAAATTTTTAAAAATTAGGAAAAATTTTTAAAATTAAAAATTGCTAACCATTATAGTAATAGAAAAAAAAATTATTACGAAAATGTAAAATAGTTTACTCAAAAAATAGTTATAAAACTAATGTCCAATATTACCTTAACCCAGACGAAGATAATTCCAAGTAAGTACCTATTATTCATATATAGTACCTATACCTATTACCTATAGCAGCAGTTCCAAAACTTTTTTGGTTCATTCCTTCCTAAAAATAAAAAAATTTTCCCAAGCCTCCCATTGATAAAAGTTAAAAAAGTCATCTAAATACAGATGGTAGAAGTTGTTCCGTTGACAGGATAGTCTATTATTATTATTTTAGATTAGAAAAAGAAAATATATACCATTTCATTCAAAAAACGATTTTGAGCGAATTGGGTATAATGTATAATCTTTGGCAGGTTTATAAACATTTTTGATCAATTTCGGTAGTTTTTCTTTACGTTTTAAGAAACTGCTGGAAATAAAAATGACATCATTATCGTACAAATTAGAATATATTTTTTATAAAATATTCGTTTACCCGAAAATTTTTATTCAATTCTTTCTATCCCAAAAATAAATGCATACAAAAAAAAAGAATCAAATTAATTTTTTTATAAATTTCTGAATTGTTCAAAAAGTTTATAATTACTGTATTATTATTTCTAAAATTACCTAAGTTTCTAGTTTATAGATTGCGAGATCGATGTCAAGATATCAAGCAGTTTATACAATAAAATTTAGTTGGACTGAATATTTTATGTACATATAAAACTTTCAGTACAACCAGTATACGGGTTATAATTTTGGGATTTAATTTATAGTGATCAGTAGAGGGTATGATTATATGAGTTATAAACAGGAGTGTATATTGTGTATACCTACTGTCTTATTGAATTAAATGTTGTACCAATTATTAAGTATTAAGTATTTAAGTTTGTTCCGCTGATTTATAGAATAGGTACCTATAAATATAAAATCGTAGGACTTTCGTAGTATTTTTCACAAATTAAAATTTATTTATTTCGATACATTCGGGCAAACCTTTATCATATATAGATATATACGATGTTTAATGCGACTTTCGAACATATCGATCTGATGACAATGGTTGTATAAACATTTGAAAACGAAAAGTCCAAGCGACTTATGTATTTTATATGTGCGAAGTAGATACCTACTATATTATATTATACTTTTTTTTTATACCAATATTATACAATATTATACTTAACGGTAAATATTTCTTAAAATTTTGATCAAATTTATATTGAGGTTGAGTAAAACCTGTAGGTAACTGGTTCGAGTTCTTATAAAAATCTGAGAATGGTATAATCAATCAATTTTTGGATTACTTATTTTGTCAACAGTTTACACCTTGAAAGTGAACGCCAGTGTCCTCCGTAGTCGGAATATTTTTAAAATTAACTAATTAACGATATTATTTCCGATAAAATACATAAACCGGTGTATAAGAATTGCAAAAGTAATTCTACTACTGAGGTGTTCTATTCAATAAAAGTTAAACTTACAAAGTGTCACACTCAATCGGAGTTTCAAATTTAAGGTTCCGCACTCAAAATGTGTTGAACTTACAAATAATCTTGCATAAAAGGAGTTGCACTTAAGCTAGTATAATGATAATAATCATATTGTTGATAAATTAAAACTATCAAAGACAATAAGACATTACTTATGGTAAATTATACATCGGATTCGGAAATTACACATTACGTTCGAAAATTAGGTGAGGTACAGACACAAAAAAGGTGGGCTAAGCCTACTCAAACCTCCCTCCCTATTTGTGTCAATGGATCCATCTATGGAATATATTTATAAAAAAGAAAACGCAATTTTTAATGAAATTGATGTAAAAAAAAAAAATAAAACTATATTTGTTCGAAGTCGCCCAAGAATACGAGAAATACACGTTTTTAGCATAAAGATAGTTATTAAACTATATACCTAGTATATAAAAAGTTTTTAGCATTTTTATTTTACAAATTGTGAGTTATGAATATATCTTCGAAGACTATTGTACCAATTGGCGGTTCTTGTTGCTCTATTGCCCCACATGTTCACAAAACTACAGCAAGGCAAAACGAGATGGATCTAATATATCGTTCCACAGGTTGGTAATATATTTTATGTTATAATATATAGGTAATTATAGGTAGTACTTAGCCGATTAGATATAATTGTTAGGAAATTCAGCTCTTTAATTGTATTTTATCATCATTTTTGGCATAAGATATTACTTATCATAAGTCATTATAGGATTATAATCATAGTCATCCTAAATAATAGAATAAAGTTGACTAATCATATGTACAAAAAGAAAAAATATAATATAAATATTATCATGTTTAGGTTTCCAAAAGATATTAGAAACCAAAAGAAGTGGATTCAAATTTGTAAACGAGGGGATAAGTGTAATCCAGGCACATCATTCGTTTGTTCCAACCATTTTAGTGAAGATGCTTTTGTTCGGGATATGAAAGCAGAACTTTTAGTTTATTATTTATATTTAATTCAGATTTTTAGATTAAAAATAAATAAATATGTTATAAAATGGTTCTGTATTTAAATGTTTAGGATAAATTAACTAGAATGCGAACTGTATTTCTAAATATCACTAATTAAATTGAACATTTCATGAATAAGTATACATATTATTATTATTATTTATGTAGGTAATGTATAATGTAATATTTATTTATGTAATTATTATTATATATTTTTGGTAATTAAATATTATTATTTATATTACATTATTTTTGTATTTTATATAATAATATACTACATTTTTTCAGTCACTAAATAATTTCTTTGGCTGCATCATACCTTTCTTATGGACATTTAATATTTTAACAGCACAAAGATAAAATTTTAGGAAGGGATAATCAAAAGTATTAAAAATTAAAATTGTGAAAAAATCAACATTAGTTGACAAAATAAGTAATCCGAAAATTGATTGATTATACCATTCTCGGATTTTTATAAGAATTCTAACCAGTTACCTACAGGTTTTACTCAACCTCAATATAAATTTGATCAAAATTTTAAGAAATATTTACCGTTAAGTATAATATTGGTATAAAAAAAAAAGAATGTATAATACAATATAGTAGGTATCTACTTCGCACATATAAGAAGTCGTTTATATTAAATAGTATAGTACTTTATTTATTGTTTTTTAAATTTTATGGTTTATTAATTATTATATATCATTCTATGAAATAAACCTAAATTATAAAAATAATACCTACCCTTTACACTTCAAATGATACCTATAAATGTCAACTATGTGCTAACCAAAAATAATTTATACTCCACAGCATTACAGTCATATATATATATATATATATACTAAAATGTGTTTTTTATTTATTATTGTAAAATGTATAACATACAAAACAAAATTTTCTTTTAAAAATATAATGGAATTTATAATCATAAATCATACTAAATATAGAACATTTTGGAAATTCGAAAAATAACATTTCTAATATTCATTTAAATTGAAATTTACACAAAAATGTATGATGATTCATTAAAACTTCAAAAAAGAAAAAAAAAAGAAACATCTTTGAAATTATATTACAATTTGGAGTCACATGCATTGTATAATTATAGTATATCTTCCTTCTTTAAAAAACATCAATACCAAATCTAATCTTCTTTGTTGTTCTATCCAAATTTGGCCTTAAGGCACTTGTTCGCCATTAATTTTCTCATTATGATCTATTAGAACACTCCTTGAGTATGTAATTGGTTCTTCTGTAAATATTAATTAAATTAAAGCATCTACTTAATTCTGTAGGATTAGGCAGAATATGGTAAATTATCTATAGTACGGCCAGTGAAAAGTGAGCCGTGATTGTCATGTTCCAGATGGATAATTTTATCGTAATAAGGGGTTCTCTGTTTGAGACCATTAGAAACAGGTGGCGGGATTTTTAAAAATTACCGATCGCGATATTTACATGCATATACCTACATTGTATTTTACCATTTTATGAACTCATTGTTAACGTCCCTTTGACTTTCTTCCCCACAGAAAAAGAAGTATGTATTCAGGTATGTTTCCTGCTGTTTATAACATCCTCAACCTTCGAGTGGTGTGTTTGTGTATGCGTTATATTTGTTTTTTTTGGGGTGTTAGTTATAAGCCTTTTTAACATTTATATTTCAATTATTAATTTATTATTATTATTTAATAATTATTTATTCATTTTGATTATTTAAGTGTTATATATTTTGTTCAAAATTTGGAACAATACTTTTTAAATGGTATCTTACCAAGATATCCATTCTCAAACGAAAAAGGTAATTTTTAGTGTATACAATTGCTTTAAATTATTGGCTGGTGACAAAAATAATCCCCAACTTTCTAATTTTTTTCGACAACAATAATTCATTGATTTAAAACTAAAAAATAACCGCACACGGTAGAAATTTAGAACTCACAATGAAAACATGAACTGCGTAAATCAGACGCAAACCAATTTTAAACGACGTTGCTATTGATCGTTCTTTGTTATCGTCAACAGACAGTAAAATTATTATCAAATTCGTTTGAAAGTAATTTACGTGGGAAACAATCATGGAAGCCCTGATGAAAAACGGTCACCTGGAGCATGACAATCACGACTAACTTTTCGCATGGCTGTACTATAATTACTACTTTATATGTTAACTCGACATGATAAAAAAAAAAAAAGTAATATTCATTATTTATTCTTTTAATCTTATAAAATTAATTAAAAATACAATTAAAATTGCACTTTTTTTTATATATATATTTTTAAACCATAAGTCTTAAGAAGACCCTATACTCATATTTATGGTCTCCTTTTGATACATATAAAACATAGCAAAATTGAGTTTTGTATTTCATATAATATGTGTTATTGGTTAATTTTTGAATAGGTTTAATAAAAATAATATAATCTGTCTTGTTGGAATTAAGTTATTGATCAATTAATTTTTCAACAATACATTTACAATTGATAAAAAAAAAAAGTCAACAAACATGTTTATATTATAATAGATTATCATAACCAAAACTCAACCAATAATCCACGATACTTGAAATCCAAAATCAGATTTTGCTAAGTTTCATTTGTGTCAGACGAATACAATAAATTCAGGTATAGCATAGTCGTAAGAGAAATTTAATATTAATAAAAAAATTATTATTACTCAAAAACATTCATGGGTCAGGGTGACGATGGTTGCCCACCATATCATCATATCATTGGTTACAATAAAAGTAAGGTAAATGAAATAAGTAGATATTATTATTTAATACAATAATATCAAATTTATATTCAATTAATTTTTTTAAATTATTATTTAACTATCTGAATTACCTAGCGTTGCCCAGATTAGATTGTTTTGTTTTAAATATTTTTTTAATTTTTATAGAAACTTTTCTATATAGGTACAACATAGGAAATGTATGCAACTTTGTTTGTTCTAGTGTTTAGTATTTTACATATTTTATTTGCTTAATCAATTTTAATAAAATTTTAAAAAATATTTTATATATTTACAAATACCACAGAATTTAACATCAGCTATGGTAAACAAACTTCTCAAAAGGTTATAATGGTCAATTGTTCATGAACTAATCAATTTTTTTTATTTTAAAAAATATTTGGGGGCGGGGGGTGAAATTTTGAAGTTATATGATATGATATATGAAAAATCTTAAAAAAATTCAATTTTTTCCCTAGACCCACTCTAAAATAAACAAAAAATTTCATTAAAATCAGTATAGTTGGTTAGGAGTTTGAATACTTACAAATGAACAGAAGAAATATATAAAGATTTAGCCAGCTCTCCAGGATGCACAACAAACTGTAAGACAGATTCAACAGCCTTGTACTTCATATCAACTCCTCTGGAACTTCGGATTTCTTAAATATTTCTTTAGATGCTTCTAAAAAATAAATAGATATTAATTATTTATATATTATAGTTGAATAAATAATAATATGTACAAATAGTTTTCACCTTTTATTTAGTAACTGACGACTCCATGGGTATTGCTAATCCCAATGAGCCGATAGTAAGTAATAACCACAGATATATAAAACACTAGATAGCTAACTGACGATAATATTTGAAACCAGCCACCATATACATGGTGGTCAATGTTTACATAATAACCTTATCAATTAGGTATCTATATTACCACATAATATTTTCAGTCTGAAATAATTCATTGACATATAAATATTATAGGTATAAACATTTCCACATATATAAAAACTCAAGAGTAAGTATGTAGGTATGCGTAAGTACTATAAGTCCGACCTAATTCACATATGCAAAGTAGGTAGTTACCTATTATATTTTATTATACCTACCCATATTATATTTCAAGTCGTTGGACATTTTCGGTATTTATCAATATTTTTATTAAATATAATTTATGTATGTTGTGTGAAACCTGTTACACACGGACGAGAATCAAGATTTAAGTTCTTATTAAAATCCAAGAATAGTAAGTTTGATACATTTTTGAATTACTTATTGACTTTATCAACCTATATACAACAGAAACCTTTAATGTGTAAAGGACATTTATTATTTTCTAAAAAGAAAACTCCAAATTCCTCCGCAGGTGAAATATTTTTAAAATCAATTAATCAACAGTATTATTTTTCAAAAAACTTTGGTCACAGACTATTCCAGATCCTGATAAAATACATAACATGATGTGTACAAATTACATTAAAATATAATTCCACTTATGTGGTGTTCCACTCAAAAGGGGTTACAAATTCAAGGTTTTGCACTCAAAAGGTGTTGAACTTACAAGTAATCTCACTTAAAAGGAGTTGCACTCAAGCTAGTATATAAAATATACCTATAATATTTATATGACTATGAAATAATTTAGTGACTATTATTATTATACTTACAGAATGATAACAAATTTTAACTGATTATCACACAGATATATCAAATATATACTGTGGATAATAAGCAATTACATTGACTACCATGCAAATTTATTTATCATAAAAATATTTAGAACTAATTTTTTAAGTATCTGGTATTAATTTTTTTACAAATTTTAATTTTGGTAGGTGTAGACGTGTAGTATTCCTTTACACTTACATATCCTTTAAACTTTCTGTATATTATTATAATACCAAGAGATTTCTCTTTCCACTCAGAATCTATAATCTATAATTTACTAATATATTTTGTAGATCTTATTAGTTAAAAATTGTATTTATTTTTATTAAGTTTTATTTACAAAATGTATACAGTCTAAAAGAAGACTTACTTAAAAAGTTGTTTATTTTACATACCTATCTCTTAATTTAATAGTTGTTTACATATTTGTTATACAGTATACACACATTTGATTTTTGTATAGAATTTAAAGGTTTTAGGTTTCATTAATGATAAATATAGATAGTTGAGTGAAAATGCAAAGAGAAGTTGATATATAATGTATAGAGAGATATTATAAAAATAATACAAAACTAAGAGAAATTTTTACATTATGCAGTCAGAATTTTTTTGATGAGAGTAGAGGGAGATTAGAAAAAAAATTATTTTCCCCATAATAAAGTTCCAATTTACGCCATGTACATAACATTGTAAATCATAATTACCATTCGTAAAATGTGTCTTGCATTCTCATTTGTGTTGTAAAAACAAAAAATGTATTATATAATTACATATATTTATTAATTGTAATCTTTTGTAAAAATTGTCAGTACTAACTTGGATAAATTGAAACCAACAGCCAGAATTGTTGTTTCAGAGAGTACACGGGCAAGTGCATTACGTAGACCTATATAGTTTGAATTCTAATATGACTTGAAGATTTGCAAAATCAAAGTCTAACTGTAAATCATTTCTTAATAGCGTTTTCCATCTATCCGCATTCATGTACACTTTTTCTATGAAAATGGTTAGAATTATCTGGTATCAACAGTTGCAATAGATAATGCAAATTCCATGTTGTACACATGGAATTATACTTCAATATTATCCATATTTATAAAAATGTAAAAATATTGAAATATTATGAAATATGAAATTTAAAACATGTTATTTATTGTGTAGAATGCAATATTATTAAACAAATTCCACTTCCATATCACACACTGTTTATTAATAAGGCATTGCTACTCTTGTTGTACATGCATGTAGTGTGAAACCCTCTGCACGATATAGTGTAAATTAATGAAATAGATGGAAAACGCTTTAAGTACTGCAGCACTTTACAGTATAAATATAATATGTACAATTTGAATTGCCTAAGAAATAAATTAATTATATAGTATGATAATTGTAATATTTTACAATCTGAATAGAATTTAGCATTATTTTAATAATTAATCACTTAAAATGAATATAACATTATAATAAATATATTTTGACCTGTGGAAATTAATTATTTTAATTTACTTTTAATGTTTTTATACCAATAATATTTCAAACTAATAGGCAGATAATATTTTTCTTATAACTTTAATATACAAAAATCAAATATTCTAACTAATAATGTGTAGAATAAGAATATTTACTAATACATAGTCCATAATGCATAAAGTAGGAAAATAAAAATAAAGTAGCTGACTGTCCATCTAGAATAAACATAATGAATATCATAGATGAGGTTATACTTAAACACTACAGACACAAAATAATTCAAAAAGTAGAAATTAATAATCACTCAGACTTAGACATCATACACAATCAACAGAATGTCCCATTCTGCATAGAAATCACTAAAGCCATAAATAAACAACCTACATCCAATAAAATTACTAAACTATCTAGACAATTTACAATAATCAACAAAATATTGTATTTAAAATGATTCTTATCCAAACAAAATATAGAAAAAGCGTGTAATACCCAAAAGTTTAATCCAAAAAATAACTTTGGCTTACCATAATCCACCATTAACCGGACACATGAGCGTAACGAAAAATATAAAATCCATCCAAATTAAATACTACTGGCCAACTCTAATAAAAGATGTCACTATGTACCTACATTAAAACTTATGAATGCCAAATAAATAAAAAAAAGGAAACTAGACAGATGCTTACAATATCACTAAAAATAATCACTACAGATTTTCTAGGGTCACTACCAAATAGTAATAATAAAAAATATATAGGTACTTGTTTTTACAAGCTAAAGTTCCAAATATGTATTGGCAAAAGCTATCAAAGCATCAGATGCAAACACTGTCGTAAAATTTCTAATAGATTTCATTGTGCAGTATAAAGTACCTAGATATTTTACCTATAGAGGATTACATTTTAAAAATAGTTATAAAAGATATATGCCTAAACTTCGGTATCACTCAAATATTTTCTTCTAGTTATTCATCATAATTCCAAGGTATTACGGAAAGAATTAACAGAGTAATATGCCAAGCTATTAAATGTTATATAAAAGATAACAATCAATCAAGATTGTTACATTATTTACAATACATAATATTTTCATACAACAATACTCCACAAATATTGACCAATTACAGTCCATTCTATATTTTACACAATTTCAATGCAAATTTAGGAATTGATTTAAAAATAATACCAGAAAATCTAACATACGACATATCTAAATCGATAGAAGAACTAAAACAAGTTAGGGATAAAATACCAGATTACATATAAAAAACACAACTTGCTCAAAAAAACAAATCACGACAAAACACCTCAAATTAACTACATATGAACCAAATCAATTAGTATGAATTAAATTTCCATTTGAAGAGCAAAACCAAACACAAAAATTAGTTCCTAAACAAAAATGCATTACTTTAACCAAGATATATATCATAAAGTTTAACAAAATTGGTCACTATAGGTACCTACTACCTATATTATATATTATGTAGGTATATTATACATATGAATTAGACACATATGTATATGTTAATTAAATATTAATTATCTTATTATAACATATTAATATGAAAACAAAACCTTCCTATCCATACATATTATTATATATATTTTTTATAATATATACATATATACCCAGGGGCACCGGAACAACGGAGGCAATTGCCCCCACGGGAATAATTTCATGGAGGTATAGCCCCCACAGTGATTTTCTGTTTTCATTTTTTATTTTAAATTCAAAAAATGTTTAAATATTAGTATATCAATGATATTACATATTTTATCATATATCATATAGTATTAAATATATTGGTTCATAGCCCGAATAGGCCATACTAACATTAAACATCATAGATATGATAACTTGAAATTAGATGAATGTGAACAAAACCGTTGTGAAAAAATCATTATTTCGATTTAAGCGTTGTAATGTAAGTTATACTGTTTTCCCACTTAGAACACTTAAAAAATATATGTCGATAAGTCGGCAAATTAAGGTTTGTTTGGAAACATCTTTAAAAAGTAAAAACTTTTTATTTTTACTTATTGGGTATATTTGGTCGCATTTTGTGGTGTAAGGTTTTTTTCTGACAGCCGGAAAATTCCAGAAAAGTTAAAAACCTTTATTTTTGCTTATTAGATGTTTTAACTTTTAATAAATGTTCTACCCCCACGGTTCAAAAATCATTCCGGCGCTCCTGTATATACCTATTATATATATAACAACAAAAATATACCAATGTGTCTGTACCTACAGAAATTGCACGGTTAAACAGATTCATATACCTAACTATCAATCAGTTTACATAATTTAAAACATATATTATATAGGTACTATACTCAAGTCATTATTATCAATCATAGAGAATTGTACACACCTGATATGTTATTTTATTTAATTTTATTATTTTAACCAAATGTTGATAAATTCAAAATAATTAATAACATGTATATAACACACATATTCACAAACACTACAATCACATAACAACCTAATCAATTCAAAGAACCACTTTTCGTCTCCAAATTACGATTCCTCAAACAAAAGGATATCCTGACAATTTGCAAAAAAATTGTTAGGAGTATAATTATAATGGTGGTACCTATTTCTAATAAATTATTACATTGTTTTTCACATAGAAAAAGGAACAATGTAATAAAAGGTACCCATAGCTAATTAGCTAATACCTACCTTTAGTTAATCGCTATACAAATTGATTAGTTAATATAATTACCTATGTGCAAACATGATGGTAAATACAATCTGTCACACTATCAAGATAATAACAAATCATAGTTGCAGCGGCCATAAAACTTGAATAGAAGATATGACAATAAATAATTTGGTGCAACTGCTTACAAACTGAATTTCTGAAAAAACAATAATTTTATTATTCTTTTAAAAATTTAATTCTCCAAGGAACAATCTCACCTTTATTTTGAATATGAAGATTTTTGAAACAAAAATGTATGCAAAATAAATGTTAATTAACAGACTTTTAACAAGACAATGAATAAAACACATCAAATAAACGACTTTTTTCAAAACCTGTATGATAACTTGATAAGCGATAAAATTGTTGTCAAGTAAACAGCTATAGCACAGAATAGATTTATTTTGTCATGGCGTAGCGTAGATCTACAGCCATGGCGGTACTATCGCTGCAGCCGAGCCGAGGCATCCCACTTACGCGCGCGCGGCGGAATAACACTTATATAACAACAGTTATTCCTTATTCTATGGTTATTTTATACAATATAATATTATAATAATTCACATATTTTTGTGATGTAAGCACTATTGCCCTAAATTAATATATGTACTTATTTTCATTATCCTAAGATTTAGTATTTTTCGGAATTTTAAGTCTATAAATTATTAGGATTTTATAGTCGTCAAAATAATGGTTGATTACACATTTTTTTCCTATATCTCTTTTATGTTTTGAAGAAAAGTGTTATGTTATTTTTTTCACATTTCCACCCCAAAAAAAAATCTTTTCTCGGGATGGTCCTAATACTATACATACATAATATATGTTATTCATTACTCAGTGTTTTTAATAAAAAAATCTATATAAATATTTAAAATGTTAGGATGATTTTAAGTACTTACATTAATTTAGGGCAACCCACATGACAAATAAATATATGAATTATTAAAATTAAAATATCAATTTGAATATTGTATCGTATAATAACTGTTGTTATGATACATCAATCAATCAATAATTTAACTCGTCAATCGTTATTATAATTTACAATATACCTATTACCATTGATTATATATAGGTAGTTTATATATATATATTATATAATCAATGTTATATGTTATTACCTGTAGAAAAATATATTTTATTACATTGTTATTTATTGATAGTTAAAATGTATTAACTTCGTGTAGAACGTTCGTATTTTTTGATCAATGGCGTTTGTTGATGAATTGAAAAGTTGTAGTCTGAGTGTGATGTATATATTGAAGATTATTTTAATAAGTTGTATGATTATTGAGTGGTTCTTGTTCCAGGAAATGACTTAATAGCGAGTTAAAGTATTTTGATATAATAATTATTTTCATACACTCTATTGTTATTCTATTTACTACATTTGATTTATCGATTTTAGTATATTCTCTTATTACACG
>JAIPRL010007306.1:0-24013 GCA_025469235.1 Pemphigus obesinymphae
CATTTAGATAACCACTACGAAAAATAATTTATACTTCTAAATAAATATACAATTTAATAATAATATGTACAGAGTAAAATTGATTCAGCATAACAACGTAACATACAGGGTGATGCAATTTACTTGTATAATAAAAAAAAAGTTAATAAAATAGTTTCATATACACCGTGGTCAAAAAAAAAATATATGTTATTCGTTAACTCATTATCTTTTATCTATAATTCAAAAAAATTCAAAAGATAAAGCTAAGATATTTTGTTTTTATCTAGATAAAAGATAATAAAATCATTATCTAGATTATCTTTTAGATAATTTTATCTAGATAATCCCAACACTGATAATATGATGGTATTCTATACCTTTTGTTAGTTCAAATTTTTTTTTTTTAATTTAAAATTTTACAATTTTTAAGTACGAATTTTAGATCTTTAAAAAAACATAATGAAAAAAATTTATTGTTTGAGCACATGATTGACGAAATTTGATTTTTAAAATATATCCTAATAAAATAACAATAAAAATGCTATAGACACATGATTATTTTTAAATAACTTTTAAATTGTTTGATTTTTATTTTTATGAAAATTTTATGAAAATTGCTTATACCTCTATATCGGTTTTATATCATATAAAACATCATAAAAATCAGGTAGCGTCAGTGAATTTTATGGTTCTCAAAAGTATTTTGATAAACAAAAGATGTTGTAAAATGGAAGTTGGTTATACGGAAGTTTCATTGTATTTTTAAAACCCATCACGAAATGGCAGTTGTGCATCGCGTCGGTCGACTACGAAAAAGGCACCACACAGAGACACGAAGATTACTGCGTGGTGACTACGTATAATCCGTCCGCACGAATCGCGTCGGTCGTTCAAATCGTTGTTGGTCTCACCGTCGCTCTTGTCGCAACCACTGCAGTACTCGTTGAACGTCTGCGCGTCTGCCGCCGTATTCGGTATTCATACGCGTTACACCGTCGTGTGCATCGTATCTTGTCCGATGTCGAATTGGTTTCAACCGTGATTTTACTGATTGTTTTCTATAAATTTCCACGTATATAACGGCAAACGCGTACATCGTTTGTCGTGCCAATCTGACAGTCCGTCAGATCGTATAATCCGTCCGCATGAGTCGCGTCGGTCGTTAGCCACCACCGTGATACCAACGAATATTCGAATCATTGTTTGTCTCTCCGCACCATTTCCGAGGCTACCGTCAGTGTTACAACCGTTCACCATACCAATTGAACGTCTGCGCATTTTCCGCCGTTTTTAGTATTCACACGCGTCAGATCATTGCTTGCACCGTGTCTCGATTGTGTCGAATCGGTTTCAACCGTGATTATATTGATCGTTTTTTGTAAATTTCTACGGATATAATGGCAAATGTGTACAATATGTCGTGTCGATTTGACGGTCGCATTCGTCAAACTGTTAAAAATATTCATCTTTTATTTAAATATCAAACGTTATTTCCAACCCGTGTCCACTGGCCGGACGTCCGAAGTACCGTATGATGATAACTGCGTGCAGTTACTGCTGACGTCGGGGTCGTCTGTTCAGGTATGCATTGCATTTTCGTAGTTTTATCGTAATGTTATAATAATTGTTTATCACCAGTATATTACATATAATGCATATAATTAATTCGGCTACGTTTTTAGAAACGAAAAGAAAGAATAGATACATTTTATCTTTAGATTATCTGTACAAATCATATTCCCGTAAAAGTTCTTTATTATATGTGCTGTGTGTGTGTGTGTGCGCGCGCGTGTGCGTGTGTGTGTATCGGTGAATGCATGTCGGGCATGTGTACATTAAAAATCTGAAAGTTTCGTCACGCCTCGTTCAATATTGTGAATTATCTGTATTACATTTTTCTAATTATTTAGATTACACACCGACATTTTTTCCATGAAAATACTTGCAATAGAATATTTCTTTTTATCAACATACAAAAATGTTAGAAATACGAAACAAAAACTAAATTATAACTAACAACATTATCCAGCGATTGATGTTGCTGATTTTTCAGATATGCATTTTTACATCTTTTATGAGCTGTTAACTATCGATTTATTTTTATTTTTTAAACAGCCGATAAAACGTGTTAAAACGCATATTATCAAAATTAGCTCCATCGCATTTAATTTCTTATTTCATCTATTTACAATATTCAGAAGTTGATTAAAATGAAAAATGCCTAAACAAGTTTTTTAACAAATATCGTAAATACACAATAAAAATTGGTACTGAGACAGGTCTATTTTTAAATTACCTGTCAAATGTATTTAAATTTTTAAATTTTTTTGATTTATATTTTTCTAAAAATCTATTAAAAATTGCTTATACAAATCACCTAAAAAATTGATTGTATGTCGTCCTCTTAATGGAAATATGAAAGTATGTGGCTTAGTCTCGCTACTGAGTAGGTACTGGCAAGAAATCTCCGAGACAGTGGTGGTTGGTGTGTGCTATGAGTGGTGAGGCATACAATTCGGTAATGTTAAGTAAATGTAGATGTAATACTGTATTAGATAATAAAATATTTTCAATAGATACAAACACAATAAATATATATACATAATAACATTGGAATGAATTGTATTTTTTCTTTTTACTATATAGTAGGTATATAAACGAAAAATAAAATAAAATCATTATTATAATATGATTTCATGTAGATTACAGGAAACATTGATTTTAAAATAATTTAAAATTATATATCATTTAAGTCGATACCACAAAAATCAGTTAAACTTATTATGTCCGAAATTCATTTATTAAAAATAATATGAATATAAAATGACCAAAATTATAATAGAATACCTACTAAGTATAGGTATGTATATTAAATAGTAATATTTTTATTTTAAATATGCCTTCGTAATATTAGAACACAAGGGCGAACAAAGATTTACAAAAGTAGACATTTATTAATATTCCAAACGAATTACTTTACGTGGCCAAAATTATATTAGTGAGGCATGTACACATAAGAGAGTTGAGAATTTGTTCGTATTCGTTTTTGAATGCGCGATAAAGAAAACATTGAACAACGAATGTGCGGTGTGAAACAGAAAGAGTGAGAAGGAAGAGAGTGATGCAGACAAAGAACAGTACTTTTATTATTTATGTGATATAATTTTCTTCTTATTGCGCCACGTGCACTAAACAAACATGGTCGAAAAGATGAATGTATAGGGTCAGATTAGTGAAAGGTTATTATGGCGTTGCAGAGAAACGGGCGTGTGCGGTATAATCAGTGTGGGCATTTCTCGTATGATTCCATGATTTTTAGTATAACTTGCTTTATCCGTTGTTGTAAAAATATTTGTTTAGTGTAAAATAATAACCCATAGTGCCGGTTATAAAATAAATGACGGTATATTATAACGACAATGACGCATTGTAATACAAATATAAACTCCGACAAAATGGTCTCCAATGCTTCGGGTCTATAGGTTTATCTCTGTTTCACTCTTCTCTCCATACCTATACTATGAACTCTGCAGCTGCAAACATTTAATATAATAAACATAATGGAATTCCATACAAATGAGTGTGTGTGTACGGAACATTAGTCATAGGGTGAAAATATAATAAAGAGTGGCCATACACCATATTATTATCCATTATTACAAAATGTCAATATTAAATAAATTATATTTTTGTTAAATATACGGAATACGTTAAAAAATCAAATATAATCATAATCAGTGGTATGGTTTTCGGGATTTGAAATAGCTTCTCAACTACCCTAATTACAGTTACCACACACACAGAACGACCCTGCCACCGAGAACCTGCGTTTATGTATACCGAATACTTATTGTTTTTATTTTTTTCTTTTAATTATTTTTTTAATTTAGGATACCTATATATATATATATATAGGTATATTATTCGTTTATTGTATATACATATTTCATAATTACGTCAACATTACGAATATATTGTTTATATTAATATTATATTTTACAGTAATACTGGAAATAATTGTTATAAACACATGAAGTGTTGTAAGGTATATATAGTAGGGTACATACTTTTTCCGATTGATATATTCAATTTTCGTAGTTGGAACTTAGGTAATTCATAATTGTTTTCTCACTAATATATATTTGTTGCTAGATAAGTAGGTACTATATAAAATGAGACAAAATGAAAATTTTTATAATATCAACTAGGTATATTCATAGTAATTTATCGAAATGGTAATGCTTTTATTTAACTGTAATAATAATAACACAATGTTATATAGTATCCGTTCATTGTTCACCTTATGAAATGTTGATTTTATTGTTATTGAAAAAAATGTACGTATGGCTTAAATTACTGAAGTATTCGCTGTTACCCGTGATGGTGAATTTTGTGGATATTTTTGAATATCAGACTGATATATATTTTTAAAATAGCACTAAAATCTTATTTAATATACCAACTACTTTTATTATTATAATATGGCAAATAGACCAAATTTCAGGTATATAGAAATATACGATCCTATAGCCTTAATATATTTTTTTGTAAGATCATTGAATTTATAATTAATTAGGTATAATATAGGTGGCAATTATTACATAGACACATTTGTTCGTAATAACATAGGGCATAGAGTATCTTACGAAAATATCTACTGGTATTTTAATATCATACCTATAATCATATAAATATAAACATTAAGATATTGTATATAAAACACATCGCATATTCGAAATATCTGCATGACAAATATTATGATCTACCATTCCTACCATATAAAAGTAAATTCCCGGTTTCATCAGTCTAAATACATATGGTATCTTCCAACAATAAACCCAATGTACGATCAATTATGGCGATATACAGCAGGCCATTAAAAATAGAACAATTGTTAAAAATGTAAATATATGCATATTTTTATTTATTTATGGTATTCAGTGGCATTTATGATATTAAATTTTGGAGGAGGCGATAACTTATTAATATTTTATTCACTCCCCCCCCCCTTTACAATTTGTATGACAGTTGAAACAAATCCTATAAAATTTATTTATAGGACGCTACGGCTGTACACCCGCTTTTTAAAGGGTTATAAATTTAATTTAAATTTAAATAAAAAGGAAATTTTTAGGGAATTTTATGACAAATGGAAATTTTTCGATTAAAAAATATTTTAATACATTTTATTTGTAAATTATATTTGGTTCTATGTGACTATTATTTTTTATATATTTATAAAAAAGTTTTGAAAATATTACTTTGGCATATTTTCATTTTATCAAATTGAGAATATTGTAGAAAAATGAAATAAAAAAATATTCATAAAGAATAAAATTATCTAAAGATCTACATAGAGCCGAATTTTGATATCTGCATTTTTATACGTTTTATGATTTGTTAAAAAATTGATTTTTTTTAAATAATTATAAACCTTAAAAAAATTAATTCATCAAAAAAGGCTATTAAAATGAAAAATGATCATGCGAGTTTTTCATTGAAAATGTGTAGATATAGAGTCCTCTTAACTTTACAATAGTTCTACAGAATAATTTAAAAAAATTACTTAGCCATCCCATTTTCTCTATATTCTATATTGAATCAACTATGTACCTTATTGTATTTTTCATATGGGTTTAAACCCTAAACAATGTACATTTTATAAAATATTTGAACTTAGAAAATGGTATAATAATAATATATAAATTATATACATATATGTACATATTTTTTTTTCTTTGAATAAATACATTTTTCTAATATAATAGTCCTGTTTTTATTTATTTTACACTTTATAAATGCATACATGTTAAAAATAATAATATAGATACATGCATATTTATAGCTATGTTAAAATCCTTATCAGTTGTATGAAACAGATAGAATTAATAGATTTAAAAAAAGAAATTATAATATATAATCTTATCCTAAAATATAATATACGAGTACAAAATATTTAAAACAGATTTATATACAAGAGTAGTAATATATTAAAACTACAAGTATGAAAAATTTAAAACATGCCTGCCTAAATACAAGTACAATTTATCTGCAATTATAC
The DNA here is from genome assembly GCA_025469235.1 of Pemphigus obesinymphae. Lineage (NCBI taxonomy): Eukaryota > Metazoa > Arthropoda > Insecta > Hemiptera > Aphididae > Pemphigus > Pemphigus obesinymphae. The sequence continues at coordinate 6,044 of JAIPRL010007306.1, forward strand.
AACACCTATAATATAAAGTATATTCTTATTTACAAAATATATAATCAGTACATATTATTTACAAAAATATTTAAAAAAATCTTTATCGGTTGCCTGAAACATACATGTTAATATATATATATATATATATATAAGAAACGAATAATAAAACCTAGAGAATAACTCAACCTATAGCACAATATTTACCATTATATACAATACAATATATTTTATAAGTGATAATAACAATATTTACAATTTATTTACAACGCAAATTTACAATTATTTTAGAGCCCCCAATCTAATTCATCGGTTTTGTACCCATCCATTATTTCTGTGGCTATCAGTTTACTGAAACAAAATATAAAAATTAGTAAAAAAAGTTTTAAAACAGTATTTTTAGTTTAACTTACTCAATCTTATAGCGTCCGTGTGTTGTTAATGTATGCACCTGATCCTCTAGTATATAACGTTTATCGTCCATGGTTATTGTATGTCAGCTTATTCGTCTTAATCGTCTTCAGTTTGTGTTGACGTAATCTGATTGATACGTTTTTGCTGTATCGATCCAAGGTTTCATCTCCAAACAGGCACCTCTTATGATTTTCTAAAGTCATGTGGTTTTTAACCACATGACATCAGATCCCCTTGGCTTTAATTTTTTCTTTGCCCTCGATGTCGTATGAATATGATTTTGCTCGTAATGCAACAAACTCCCTCATTGTCTCACCGTTCATCTCATCCGAAAACAATCCCGGTATTTTCTTACGCTCTACGATATAGCATGGATGGTTTTGTGGCAGATTGGCTGTATCCATTCGATTGAGTAAGTTTGAGTTATTTAACAAGTCGGTGTAAAAATCATCGGTCTGAATATGATATACTAGTGAATCTGAAACATAATATTAATGAATAAATGTAAATATTAAAATTATAATATAATATAATAATTATTAACAATATATTACCCGTGTCCGTGTACATGAGGGTGATTGCGTCTGTTGGCGTAGAATTTAATTATTATTACTATCGCATAATTACGCGACCACGGATAGCGCGATTAGCCATACATACACAGGCAAACTTTTGTATTATAATTATTATCTGTTATTGTGAATTATATTATTGTAAAAAATAGTCAGTACTGTTGTGATCAACGTCGTGTAACATACACGTTTTCGTCGTGTCACGTAATTTTCGCGGCGACCATAATATTATTATTTTTTGTACAACTAAAATGTATAAAAACGACTCTGATAGTCTCGTGTAACAATGTACCATTTTATACTCGTATAATATTGTAACCGCTCAAATAGTTGGTTGTAGTTTTATTTTAGTAAAAGCATACTGGCTCGAATAGCTATATCTTTTTGTATATTAATTAATTGGTTCTAATAGCCAAGGTAAAATTTATTTCTGTTATATTTTCTGTGAAAAAATTATAATTCACTGTTACCTATTGTTACCATTGTGTGTGTGTTTTTTTGTAATTAATTATATTAGGTACAGGTGTGCAGCTGGCCAGTCTTCACACTGACAATATTGTGAGTTATTTTTATTTTATTTATTTGTTATTTAATTCAATTAGTTGTGCTAAACAGGCAATTATTTATTATTATTTATCATTGTTGAGCTAAAGGAGCTATTCCCATCACTAGTAGGTATCTATTATTTTTATACTATTATTTCTGTGTTGCTGTGAATTTTTTTATTTGTTTACCTTTAAATTATTATTATCAAATTATTGTACCAGTAATACACACATTTAATTACCGTATACCTGAGTTACCATTTATTACGATTAGTTACCTTTTTTTTATTTTCTTTAGTTATAAGTAGTTGCGTTACAGAAGGTGTCCGGGCACGCGTAATAATATTTTAAGCTCTCGGCCCAAACATTTGGTGACCTCGACGTGATCATTATTGGACGGACTGATGTTTTGTGGGATTTTACCCAAAGGCAAGAATAAGCGAGTTTTATTTGATTAGCGTCTTTTATTTTACGTGTCACTTTAAATTTATAGGCAAGGTAACGACTAGCGGCATTTCGACGTGGACTCGAGACAGTTACTCTGACGACTGCTGCGCTACCGACTTCTTATCGGCATATACAGTCGCCGAGACCAGTGTATGCCCAACTTGGGGTGAAATATAATTGTGGACTGTAAAATATTATTACCTGAATATCGAACAATTATTATAATCAGCGTTATTAATATGTCATAATTATAATTGCCAAGTTATACCTATACGGCGTAATATTATTATCGATAATATTTAAATAAAATAATCTAATTATTTGTGTATTTTGATATAACGTACAAACCGAATAATTAGGTCAATCCATTATCGTTTTGGATTCTATTATTTTATTTTTATATTTTTCTTTTATCAGGGAATAATTGAATTGAAGTCTGTGATTTTTTATTTCATGTTCTTGTGTAGTTTCGTGTTGTATGACTTATTATTATTTATATTGTCCGTTAGTCAGCATCTTATAGTACTTTCATTATGGTTCTCGATGAAGAGAATCAAAAGCAGATGTTCACATTAAAAAAGAAGCGTGGAGTGGTTAAGGCCTCATTAACGCGGCTTCGGAATTTCATTAAAGAGTTTGATCAAGATGAACAGACCTTCTCTCTTCTCGAGTTTCGACAGGAAGAATTGTCTAACATAAATAAAAAATTTGATGTTGTTCAATGTGAGATTGAGTTAATTACGGAAGAACCAGAGAAGGAAGAAGAAGAATGAGCATTATTTGAAAGGGACTACTATGAAGCAAGATCGCAAATTCAAGAAATAATCAATATTCGCAGTTCATCAAGCACTACAGGGCCTAACGTATCTTTTGGGTCGTCAGGTAACATAAACCGTGTAAGACTAGCACCTATTCCATTGCCCACTTTTAACGGAAATATTGAAAACTGGGAGTCCTTCTATGATGTTTTTCAGGATTTAGTCCACAATGATAAAGGGTTAACTTCAGCTCAAAAATTATATTATCTAAGATCCTGTTTGAGTGGTCCAGCTCTAGATATTGTTAGTTCGATTCCTATGATTGATGGAAATTATGAGGTGTTTATTCAACGACTTAAGCAACGGTATGATAACAGAAGCCTCGTAATACAAACACATATACGAGCACTTCTTGATTCTCCCCGTATCGAGTCAGCTACAATAGAAGCATTACAAGAGTTACACTCACACATTGGGTGTCATGTAGCTGCGTTTAAGGCTTTAAGCCAGCCAATAGAACCGTGGGATGCATGGCTAGTTACCATTGTTCTAAGGTATCTGGACAAGAATACAGCTCAAGAGTGGCAGCATCGACAAGAAGATACACAGCTACCTAAATATATAGACATAGAAAGGTTCTTATCCAGGAGATGTATTTCATTTGAAAACTCAAAGGAATGGTCAATGTCTCATAGTCGGCCAGGGTTAACCAATCAATACCAATCTACTAGTAAGCAAAACAGAGTTGAGAAAATTACTAAAAATCTATTATAAGCCACTGGAAAAAATCAAGCTGCAAAATGTCCCTGTTTCACTGGTCTGCATAAGATATACTCGTGTGACAAGTTTAAGGATTTAAGTATAAATGAGCGTCTTAACATCATACGAGATACTCACTTATGTTTTAATTGTTTGTCAGCATACCATACAAGTCAAACATACAAGTCGAATGGTTTTATAAGAAGTTTTATATCCAAAAGGCTTCAAAACAAACTTAAACTGTCAGAAAAAAGGGTACTATTACCTGTGAGTGGAATTGGTTCAAGTAGAACAAAGGCTACTACAAGAGTAGATATCAAGGTTTGTTCTCGAGTATCATCATTCCAGATTAACATATCATGCTACGTATTATCATCAATTTTAAATAAATTATCATCAAGTATAAAACCACTAGATGGTTGGGGTATCACAGAAAATATTTCACATCTAGCTGACCCTTATTTCGATCAGGCAGGTATTATTGATTTGTTAATAGGTGCAGGAATTTTTTTTGAGTTGTTAGAGGCAGAAAGGGTTCGACTACAGACAGGTAATCTCACTCTGCAATCAACAAAATTAGGCTGGATTATGACTAGAGAGATTAATGTTAATTCAGTTAATTGTTTATTGGGTATTGGAGCATCAATAGAAGAAGAATGGCTGACAATGCAATTAGAATAAGGACATTTTGGCAGTTTATCCTAAATCAACAAGCGATACTTAGAAGAACAAGAGGCTGTGCAACATTTTGAAAAAACCGTTACCAGGAGATCGGATGGTCGGTTCGTATTCCGTCTACCTGTAAAACCAGTAACCTGTAAAACTTATAGATTAACGAGAGTTGCATACGGCACAACTTCTGCTTCCTTCATGACGACAAAATGTCTATCAGTCTTAGCAGAGCAATTTAGTTATCAGCTTCCAGAAGCAGCAAGGGCCGTACAAGGAGATTTTTATATGGACGATCTCATGTCTGGCGCACAAACTGAAAAAGAGTGTTTACGTCTCCAGAAGGAAATTTCGAGGATATTAGATTCAGCGAAAATGCCTCTTAGAAAATGGTGTTCAAATTCGCAATCATTACTTGAACATATTAACAACAGAAACGATGATGAATTATTCGTATTAGAATTGGGCGAGGAGGACATTATTAAGTCTTTAGGCCTATGTTGGAAGTCAGTAGTAGATGTGTTTCAGTTTAATGTGGCCGTCTCTGATATGAACAATAAATTGACCAAACGCACCTTATTGTCTGCACTAAATAGTATATTTGATCCACTGGGGTTTCTTGCACCAGTGCTAGTTAAAGGAAAAATTTTTCTGCAGCAATTGTGGCTCATGAAGGCCGATGGGGATAATTCGTTATCCGTCGAAATAGGACAAAAATGGTACCGATTCTGGTCAGATCTGAATACACTCAAATCATTGGAGATTCTAAGAATGGTAGTTGCATCAGCCAGTGTAAGGACTGAGTTCCACGGTTTCTGTGATGCATCAGAAAATGCCTATGGGGCATGTATTTATGCATGGTGTAAACTGCCAAACGAAGAGTGGCAATCACGATTATTATGTGCATCGACTCAAGTCGCTCTTCTCAAAGGAGCTACAATTCCTAGGTTAGAATTGGGGGGAGCACTGGCACTGGCTCAATTAGCAATTAAAGTAGCCAATTCATGGAAGGTAAATATCAATGAATTTTACTTATGGACAGACTCAACTATAGTCCTAGGATGGTTGAATAGTCAACCATTCGCTTGAAAACCTATGTATCAAACCGCATCTCGCAGATTTTAGAGCTTACTAACGCAGAGCAATGGTACTATGTTAGGACACATAATAATCCAGCAGATGTGTTATCAAGAGGTGGAAGGGCGCACGAAATTAAAAACATTGAATTGCGGTGGAACGGACCGAAATGGCTATCTCAAGAACGGAATAGTTGGCGATTAGAACAGGTATCATTACCAAGCGAAGAAGAGTTACCAGAGCAAAAAGTCATGCGTCTCGCTCTTACAACAGTACAGTCATCAAATAGATTCGTTGATTCATTTTCAAGTCGGCAACGCTTACGCCGGGCAACAGCGTGGATGTTGAGGTTTATTGAATTCGTCAATCACAACGCGTTCCACAACCAGAACCAGATTTAACAAGGAAAAAACTGAAAACAATGCGACGTTGGAAATTTGTACAGCATCTTTTACAGACGTTTTGGAAACGATGGCAATTGGAGTACCTGCCTCAATTACAGATACAAGGGAAGTGGACATCTGGAAATACCAAACTAGCCATAAACGATTTAGTCATAGTCAAGGAAGACAACCTACCACCCCTTAAGTGGCACATAATTCGAATCATAGCTATTCCCATCACTAGTAGGTACCTATTATTTTAATACTATTATTTCTGTGTTGCTGTGAATTTTTATATTTGTTTACCTTTAAATTATTATTATTAAATTATTGTACCAGCAATACACACATTTAATTACCGTGTACTTGAGTTACCATTTATTACAATTTTCTTTAGTTATAAGTAGTTGCGTTACAGAAGGTGTCCGGGTACGCGTAATAATATTTTAATCTCCCAGCCCAAATAGCGTCTTTAATGTTCCTTCATAGTCGTATAGTGATAGTCATACATTAGTGTCTTTGACACATCAAGGACGGCAAACCCGATGTAAATGGGTTTATCGAATTTTATAACCTTATTGTCAAGTGATATTGCAGACAAGTTTTCATTGTAAGACGTTGAATGTTTAAAGGTCAGCTTGTTAATCAGTTTTTGTATTATACTATCTGACGAGACCAATTTAATTTTTATACGTTTCCTCACAGATTTCATCGTTTTACCTGGAGGAATAAAAACTCTAAATTAATAATAATAAAAATAGTAAATTAATAATATGTTTAAAATGAATACATACCAAATACTGCATTGTTCAACAGTTTATAAAAATCTTTCTCAAATTCATTCTTCGCTAACTTCCTGTGTTCGGTATTTAGATTTATATACTCGGCTAACCATGCCGACTGTTTGAATTGCAACACTCTATGAACCTAAAATAAAAATAATATTATAATAAATAAATAAATATATAAAATAAAAAGTATTCACTTTTTCCACAATCAAACCGTTTTAAATCGCCTGTTGAAAATTACAATAGTACACCACATATCTCTTCTTTTTCTCAAAAGTAGCTATCAACTTTCTGACTTTCGACCCAACCGGCACGCTGTTATTCGGTAAAAATGGTAGATCATTATGCGAATCATGTAGGTGTTGTGGGTATATTATATCGATTTCATAGATTCTGCCGATCATCTATAGTCTATATTATCAAGTGTTGCCTCTACCCATCAAAAACCACCGTAGGGCATATACTGCAATATTGCCCATCCATACAAATCATTCCTAGAAGAAATTATATATATTATAAAACTATAAGCAAAAATAAATAAAAAAAAAAAACTTACAGTCCTGATATATAAGCCATGATTTTGGCTTCGTTTCGTCAAAGTCTGGTGTAGTGCGATTATTAGCCTTCCCATACATTATACTGGCTTGCACCAGTCCATCACGTATACCTGAAAAAAAAAAATGTATATATATAAAATTAGGTATATTGTATAAATAAATAAAAATCGTTTTACCTTTCTCAAAAATCAGCAGCATGTCAAAGTCTGTAAGAAGTTCAAGCTTTATCTCCGAAAGTTTCAGCATGCTATCAAAACTGAGTCCTGGTGATATATAATAAAAGACAGGATCCAAATTTTACGTGGCCAAACAGATGTCTCGAAAGTTTTCAAAGACATCGGCTAACAGCATGTTAATGCTCCGAAATGCTCCCAGACCTTCATCGCATGTTTGTAATCTTCATCGGTAATGTTCTTCTCCTCCAACGTACTATAAAACTTTTCTTTTGACGATAGACTTATCTCCTCTAATTTTTCCCTAATATCTGTATACTCATACGGGTATACATCCTTCCTCGTAACGATAGACATATCTTCGGGTGCAAACACCCTAGATATTTCTCGAAACCCGGAGTTACTAGATTAGAGGCTAGAGTGGAGAAACTTGAGGCCATTAATCTAAATGTGTCGATAAATCTGATAATGAAAGTATAACTAATATATTTTGAAAACTAAATATATTTTTCTTCGGTATTCGGGATAACGGTTATGGATTTTGTATTGTGATACAAGCCCAGCTCGCGTACAATGAAATGGGCATCATAATTAAACAAGTTATGTGGAAAGCATGGTACAAAGTTCGGTGTTTGTAATTGTAAATTACATTTGTTATAGAGTGTCTGTCTAAAACGACCCAACAGATGACAATGATCGACTACCTTGTGATTTTTATGCATAAAAGTTGTTCCGCACAAACTACATGTCTTGCAAGCTTCGTGCTTTAGTTTTTCATCCTCAGTCATATTTATAGATATGATAGTCTTCAGTAAATCTTCTATTCGTGTAGCCACTTCCACAATCGCTTCTTTAAAATACTTCGCCACCTCCTCTTCGGTTTCACACCCTCGAAAAATTATCGGTGTTAGTGGTATATCAAACTGTTCCAGTAACTCAAGCGGTACATCATCGGTTGCCTTTACCACAAACCCATAGCTCATGGGGTTATGCCCTTGAAAAACTTCGGTATTAATACCCCATCTTTCCATACATTTTTAAAGAACTGCCTCAAAGTCTGCGTATATAACATTAGAATGTCTTTGCGTTCTTATCCACTCTTTGAACTCCAACATATCTCCTTCTTCTGGCAAAACAGGTAGGATAGTCTTGTCCATCCCACAAATTAGTTTATGTTCGTCCGGCGCTGCTTGTCCATGTAATTTATATTTTTTCCGTTGATTATCAAAAGAGGTGAAACATCTTTTACATAAAAATATACCCCCTTCGTATAAAGTTATTTGCGAGCGTACTAGTCGGGAGAAATTAGAGATGTAGGTATAGTGTGAATTTTGACCGTTTGTTACAAGAAGGAGATCAAAATGTATTGGTTTCTCTTTTTTAACGACTTTGAGTGGATATACGTTATGGGTCGGGAGTTTCCGTGGTGGTTGGAAATCTTTCTTCAAGCCATATATATTCACCGTGACGTTTGGATTTTTTCTTTCAAAAACTTTAACTTCATTGAGAGGTGTTGGAAAATTCAAACCAGAAAAATCATATTTTTCTTCATGAACTGTATAATTTTCTCTAACACGTCCTTTGTGATCATCCGTGACATGCCTGGCAAGAATCGTCCACTTAAAACATAGGTCGTCCGAATTTTGTGGGTTTATGACGGCTCTCTTATTCTGTATGTCCAACGGGAGTTCAATATATGATGTACCGCCCAAAGGTATGTATCGATATACGGTTAACATTAACCCATCAATACATTGTAAAGTAAAACCACTACCTCTGTCCATATATGCATCTTCTTCAGAAAGAAGAGTCGTAAATTTTTCTTCGATTGTATTACTGATATTCATATCCTCAAAGATTGCCTTAGCTGAGGTCTTAAAAGCTCTATTTTCTCTTGAGTTTGTTAAATCAGGTCTGGCATATGTAGATTCTAATTTTAAATTAAATTTTACTGGTAAATCCATAGATTTCAATAAATCAATTAAACTGGATTTTATGGAGTTGAGAAAAGATAGATAATTCGAGACATGGTTGACATTTTTTATGTAGTACGATTTTACGTTTATGAAAAGAACCAACTTCGACAAAATCCTTTTTTTTTTTTTTGTTCAAAAATCATTCTATTTTTAAAAAAAAATTTTTAAACATAATGTTTCCATAAAATATTAATAGCAATTTTTGAACAGTGAGTGTAGAAAAATTATCGATCAGTGTAATTGACTAATTACCTATATATTATGTAGTAAAACGAAAATAAAATAACATAGAAACAGATAGGTAATATATTTGTAAGGTACCCATCTTGTAGTGTGTTTGCAAATTAAGAGAGAAATGCGTACCTACCACGCTAGACACCTATTTTAGATGCCTATCTCAGATACTTATTTTATATTCCTATCTTATAATTGAATGAAAAAAGGGTGTAAAAATGAAGAAGGATAGTGACGTATTTACTTGTATTATTGAAATGGGGTGAATTATATGATGTTATGTTATTTACGTATATTTTCGCCTTACAACAGTTTTAGCAGTAGAAAAGTTATTACTTACCTTGTGTAGTAGAAGATAGTTCGACGTTCGTGAGTTAAGAACACGTTAAATTTAATTTAAATTACACTTTGGAGGTACGTGAAGTTAGTAAATTGTCACTACTGCATACACATGTATATACGATATTATACTCCTCCCAATCGGGGATGCGCAACACGAGAAGAAGGGCTAAACCTTCAAGGTATCCCCACAGTCAATCTTAAGCGCACCACAGATCAGATTGAAGTATGTGTTAAATTAATCAAATAGGTATTGGGGATGTGATCATATATAATAATGATTGTATTGTATTAAACGGAGATGCGCAAAACGAAGAGAAGGGCTAAACCTTCAAGGTATCACCACAATCGATCTCAAGCGCACCTCAGACCAAACCGAAATACAAGTTAAGCTAAATAGATAATTATTAAGGATATGAATGTATTTAGGAATATACTTTAAGTGAGGTTTAGAAAGAAATACCATATGAAAATAAGTTGAACAAAATATATGAGCAGCTTAGTAATGGCAACACACCGATTAATTAATGGATAAAAGAAAGAATAATAGAGAAACGGACTCAACGCCTGTTATAATACGAACTGTAGCGTCGATTATAGCTTGAAATTCACCCAAAGAATGTCAGTTCCAAGATTATTTCCACAGCCGTATAACTCTTTTACGCATATACACAATCTGCGGTACCGTCTACAACCTTGTATATGGCAGTGTTAGTTTACTACGAAAAGAACATGGGAAAAGTCATTGGGAGCTTCTGTTCTCGGGTATTTTATAACCTCACTGAGGTATCCCCACTATAAATTGTGCCCTCTGCGGTAAATAATTGAATTGATAAAACATATGAAGAGCGATGTGTTGTCATTAAATCGCCAAATAATCGTTTATTCTATGTTAAACTCTTTTATATACATTTTAAATAATTATACAAACGAATCTATTGTAATAACCTCATAATAGATACCTATTATAAAATTATAGGTGTAGGTATAATATATTACAGGTATAATAGGTGTAATATATTACATATATTAAGTAATTTTCTAAAACAATTAATGATACTAAATTCTTCATATCAATTTTTATGATGGTATGGTTAGGAAATGATTTTTGATTGCCCATTGGTCACGCACGTCACTACGCGGTGACTCGAAGATCACCGCGCGATGCACACGTGTAATCCATCTGCATGAGTCGCGTCGGTTGTTCACCGCCACCGTGATACCAACGAATATTTGAATCATTGTATGTCTCTCCGCCACCCTTGTCGAGACCGCCTGCAGTGTTACAGCCGTGCACCGTACCCATTAAACGTCAGCAGGTCTGCCGCCGTTTTTGGTATTCCTACGCGTCAGATGGTTGTGTGCACCGCGTATCGTCTGTTGTCCAATCGGATTTAACCGTGATTTTACTGATCATTTTCTGTAACATCACATACCAACCCGTGTCTGCTTGTTCGACGTCCAAAGATCCGCGAAATGGGGCCAGCGTGCAGTTTCGATTGACACCCAGGCCGTCTGCCCAGATAAGCATTGTATATTTTATATATTTATTTATTTATTTTTTATTCAAACGGGACGACCCCAATGTACTAGCAATGAATAATAGGTGATTGGTAATAACTTATAGTAAATAATCATTAAGAAAGAAAAATAAAGTAGTGGTGGAATAATTCATAACGGTTAATACATAGTATAGTTAAAATAATTTGATTAATAATAATAAATAATAATTTAACTTATAGCAAGGGACAAAAGATGTTTAACAGATTTTAGTGAATTACAAGCAAAAATATCGGTATTTAATACATTTAAAAGTTTCATAACACGAATAGATGGGGTATTAAGTTCATAATTATATTTATGACGCAGAATAAAAAAAATAGTATTAGATCTAGTGGCATAAGCTAGAACATAGAAGTTTAATTTTTTGTAAAAATTCTGAACAATAAACCTTGTTAATAAGTACATTTATACATTAAGTACATTATATAAGAAATTTAAATCTAATTTTGTTCTACGAATTTCGAGTGAATCCAGGTTAAAGGAGGTAAGAATAGAACCATAGTTTGTATGAGGCTCTCTAAAATTTGTGACAATTGAGGCAAAGGAAACGTAAAAACGCATGCTGGACAACTTCTAGAGACTTTATATGGCCTTTCAAATAGGGAGATCATATAAGGGAACGGTATTCTAGATTAGATCGAATGTAAGAACAGTAGATCAGACGGAGAGCATGCATGTCATTAAAATGTTTACAACAACTTTTTATAAATCCTACTAGTTTCATTGCTTTATTCTTAATATATGTAACGTGATCGTTAAAAGTTAATTCTTTATCAAATATAACACCTAAATTTTTAACAACTAGAACTTGTTCCAGTTGAACACCATTGATATTATAAAAAGACGCAATAAAAGTACGAGATCGAGTGTAAGGCATGTATTTACATTTGCTATCGTTAAGGGATAAATTATTAAGTTTACACGAATTAGAAAGCAAATTTAGGTCATTTTGTAAGAGATTAAAATCGTGATCTAATTTAATAATGTGGTACATTTTTAAATCATCTGCGAAGAAAAACATTTTTGAGTGAGGTAGGGAGATATCGTTAAAATACAAAAGAAATAGAATAGGAGCTAAGTGAGACCCTTTAGTGACACCAGAAGTAACTCTAAATATTACAGAATAAAAATTTTTTTACTTAACAAATTGAACACAATCGGTGCAATAAGAGGATCAGATATGCCATTGGACGTAATTTGGAATGTAAGATTTTGTGGTTGATGGTATCAAAGGCTTTAGAAAAATCTGTATAGATAATATCTACTTGGTCGCTAGATGAAAGAGCATCGAATAAGTCTTCAGTAAGTATTAATAGATTTGTAGTAGTCGATATTGAGCTTCTAAAACTATGCTGTTCATTTATAATACAAGAATTAAGGGTAGGAATTATTTTTTTAGAATCCAATTCTTCAAATAATTAAGGCAACATTGAAAACAATGAAATTGGTCTATAATTTAAAATCTTGGACGGATCGAGTCCCTTATGTATCGGTGAAATTAAACTAGATTTCCAATAATTTGGGAAGACACACGATGCCAATGAAAAATAAAATATATAAAAAAGGGGAGAGGCAATTGCAAATTTGCAATGCATAAAAAAATACTGGAAATTAAATCAGAATCTGGGCAAGTAGAGTCACGGAGCGAATTTAAATATTCAAATACTTCAGATAGGGAGACGGAACAAGAAGATAGTGCGGAATTTAGAGCATTCGAAAATTTAATTGGGAAAATAACGAATTAGTCAATGGTGAGGATAGTACTATATATGTATATATTGTTAAGAGTAGGGTGGATTTTATAAACTGAAAAAAAATGATTAGCGAATAGGTTAACAATTTTGTTAGCATCGTCACTATAGTTATTATTTAAATGCATTCAGTCAGGTAGAGAAAGTGACTTTGGATTCTTAAAATATTTGCAAAAATTTGATGGATTGTGTTTAACTGAGTTTTGGACTGAAGATAAAAAGTTAGTGTAATCGATTTTAGATTGTAGTTTGCATTGAGCCCTTGAATTTAAAGTTGGTTATAATCGGTTATTTTACTGGAGAATTTAAATTTAGTATGGGCAATTTTTTTTATCAAAAACTAGTTTTCTTAATTGTGGAGAAAACCAACTAGGAAACTTTGGTTCGTGTGTAACAATCACCGGAATATATTTATGTACAGCATCGAAAATTATATCGTAAAATATTTCTATGGCTTTATTAACATTAAGGTTTTTAAACAAAACTTCCCAATTAATAGATCCAAGGTAATGAACTACACTAGTGTAGTCTCCATGATTAAAGTTATAAGATAGTTCGGAACACGCAAGAGGAGATAGACATAGAGAAGGACATGTAATGAGAAGTGGTGGGTGACGGGAATCAATTTGAAGTAAAAGACTAGGTGCAGGTGAAACTATGATATTATCAATATCAGTGAGGACTAAATCTAATATATTATGACTAGGATTTTGAATGTTATTAAATTGGGTAAGATTGCAAAATGAAAAAGAAGAGACGAATTCGGATTCGATAAGACTATTAACGGGATAGTCAGGCCTAAGATACGTAGAATGTAATCACTACTTTATTTTAAGTAAATTAATACCACCCAATAAGATTAATTTTGAATTAGTGTGCTTATTAGTTAATTAATCAACTGAATTGAAATATAAAGCGTACGAATCTGCATTATTTAATGCTGGGAAGTAAACACTACCGATAATAAAAGACATATCACGTATTTTAATTAGTATAAATAATTGTTCAACTGTTTTGAAAGCAACAGATAAGAAAAATGACGTGTATCATTTATTAACTGCTAGCAATATGCCACTACCTTTTTAAATAATGTTTAAATTTGAATCTAACGTTATACTGTTACTTATGTTGGAAATTATTTTTTTTTTTTTTAATATTCAGCACTATCAATAATCATATTCAACTTTATCTTATTGCATTGTGAAACTAAGATATTTTTATATATTTTACTTAATTAGAATTAAATAATAACATATATCACGATATATCAGACATATCGATATTGGTGAAGATATCAATATTGTATGGAGTTGTCGTCTATGGATATCGTATCACTAAAGTTTAATAATGAATGATTTTTTACTTTTTTAATTTGCTACAAAGTCCATACCCTAACTATAATTAATTACCCCCACATATGGATTGATTTCTAGAAATATGTAGCCCATTTTTACATATCTTTTTAAAAACTATCACTAAAGTAAATTCTATGAGATATTATTTTTATTGAAACAAAATTATAGTTTTCAAATACAAAGATACCATTGATTGAATTTATTCAATACATAATTCTCAATTTCAAAAAGTTGTCAATTAAACAAAAAATGTTTTTATTTAAATTATAATAAATCTGGTGGATTTCGTTTCTCAAAGTGGTTTAACTTGATAAAATTATTTTAATTATGACTAGGGCATAAAACCATAATAATTATATCGGTTATGACTTCAATTGCAATTACCGATTTTTACGTTTATTTTGCAGTATCTATTTTTATCTAAAATACAGGTTTCAAAATATTTTAATTTCGGTTTTAACTTTATATATCGATATTTTATATTTTTGATTTTGAGACGGTTCGCCTGTTGAGTTGGACACCGCGTCGTAGGTTTAAGAAGCGTAGACTGGTTTTTTGGTTATCACGTTCGTTTATTAAGCTTAATATTATTATACAAGTTACTTATGGGGGGCAGCGGGGAGTCAGGTGTCCAGATGTTATCCGGTACAAGCTGGGTCCCGGCTCGACCGATGGCGATATAAGTGCGGCCCTGTAGTTACAAAATGTGGATTAATTTCCTACTAGGGTGCACAGTATAGGGAATGGCACACGCTACCTTACGACTGTCAACTGAGTTCAGTGGCATTGTTGTAAGAGTAGGTCACCTAGAAGCTATTATTTATTATAATGCTTATTACCGGGAGCTGCTTGATGGCTCGTCGCTGGTTGTCTTCTTGTTTTTTCAGTTCTTCGGTGTCTAGGTTGTAGAGATGTTGATGGTTTGAAGGTTTGAGAAGAAGTGATAATCAGAACTGAATTAAGTGCAGCAAAATACATTTAAGATATTAAAAAAATAAAAATTATCACTTAATATTTTTGTTTTAATGTCTAACTAGTAATTTTATGAAAAAAAATATGTATCTGAATATATTTTAATGAATGCTTTGAAAATTTATT
Source organism: Pemphigus obesinymphae (assembly GCA_025469235.1). Lineage (NCBI taxonomy): Eukaryota > Metazoa > Arthropoda > Insecta > Hemiptera > Aphididae > Pemphigus > Pemphigus obesinymphae. The sequence continues at coordinate 21,481 of JAIPRL010007306.1, forward strand.
ATGTTAGGTAATTAATTTATAATTACTTAATATTGTAAGATAACTAAATAGTGGTTGATGATATAATAATGTATCGATTTTAACGTCTGCCTAAAAAATCTATTATAATAGATAATTATTTAGTTATCAATATTAATATAAGAAACATATTATATTAATGTAAATTTAAAAGATACAATTATGAAATTCGTAGTTATTCTTGAAAAATAATTATTTTTTTCTTATTTATGAAAAAAAAAAATGTTTTATAAAACTTCATATGAATTTGGTAACGTGTTATTTTCAAGGCTATAATAAAAAAAAACCATTCTTATATTATATTATTATATTATTATACCATAATAAGGTATTGGATAAAAAAAAAAACTAAAATTAATTTGTATCAACTATTAATTAATTATAAAACTTTATATTTATAACATTAAGGAATTTATATTTGAATAATAGAATTAAAATGTACAATTTATTTGTAAACTATAACTAATTAATTATTAACAACTCTGGTTTTTGTTTATGGCTGGGTATAATCTATGGTTTTATTAATATTATAAAAAGATGTAGATTGGCAATTAAATGCTAATATGGTACCTATAAGTACATATAATTTTTTGACAAAATATTGAAAATATAAAATCTATGCAAGTTTTTCAAGACTTGATCTTAACTTCCATAAAATAAATGAATAAATTAATTGTTTGTAAAATCTGTATTAATATAATTTATGTCTAATACACATATTTAATTATTTATTTAATTCAATTTCAAATACTATGAATACTGGGCCCCACTGAAGAAACTCATGTGGAGGGCCAGGTAAATAATATACATATAAAATTATATTTTGGAATTAGCTTATATTTACTACTAATTAATAATAAAAAAATAATAGATCTTCAAATAGTGTATTTTTAGAGTACATTATAATATACAATAATACGCACCGCTGAAATATCGATAGACCCGGTGCGGTTTCACGAATATACCATTATTAATGTATACTGGGTTATAATGATAGAGTCTATAACTGAAAAATAATTATAAAATGAAATTGAATATTTTTATTTCATAGTTAAGAATTCATTATGCAAAATAATAGGCAATACAAATTTTATAAATATGTTTTTAATAACTCGACGGTTCGTTAAGAACATTGAGTGAAAAATATAGAAGAATTAATTTAATGTAACTTAAATAGTTATTGTAATACAGTATTTTTTCATTTTTAGATGTACATTTGAGTAGTTAAGGAAAAATATTAAAAATAACTAAATTCCTATAATATGTTCATTAAGAACCTCTACGTTAAATAACAATTTTAAATTTTATTATTTTGAAAAATACAGTATAATTCCTCAGATTTTAAGTCGTTGTTAAGTTATTAGTGGTAATACGAATATTTCATCATGTTTTTATTTTTTTTGTATATATCTTTATTATAAAAATGATATAATATGTTTATATTATCATATATCAAAACATGGATAAGTTAACGTGAAGGTTTACATTTATTTTACGTTACACATTGATACATCAGATTGGTTAAAAGTAGATTAGATGGGTTTAATCGTGATGATCACAGTTAATTTTATGGTTTTCAAAATTATTTCTTTTACCAGAAAATATCATTAAATCGACATTCGTTGTACGGAGATTTTAGTATATTTTTAAAAGCCATTGTTGTGGACATAAAAATTAAATGTGAATACCTTGTCGTGTCGATCTGACGGACGCATTTGTCAAAATGTTAAAATATGTCCGCTTTTGTTGAAATCCCAGACGTCACATTCTAACCCTTGTCTGCGAGTCCGACGTTCAAAGATCCATGAGACAGAGATGCATGCAGCTAAAACTGACGTCCAGGCCGTCTGCCCTAGTAAAATTCGTATTTTTCGTAGTTTTATCGTATATTATGTCATTACAATTATTATAACAATGTATGACGCGAATAATAAAACTATCTATACAAATGTTTCCCTCGTCTATCTAATCTAACTCTATAATTCTAATCTAACCCACGTCTAGAAATCCCAAAGCCACCATTGCACCATTCGCGACAAAACATTAGAAAATAGATGATTTCTTTAAATATTTTTGATAAATTTTACAAAAGAAGTTTTTTTTCCCAATACTTTGAATTGATTTTTCGATATTTTGGGCCGCACAAAATATAAGTTGCATCAGGCCCCAAATTTTCTTGCGATGGCACTGGAAGTATAATGTTGATCGAGTTGAAATACATTTTTGTGAATCGTAATTACTTTATGTTAGTACTATTCTGAATACACATAGAAAACAAATTATATAGTACATAGTATATATTTTAATTTTTAGTTCCAATCGCACATAAAAAAAAAATGATGTAGGGAAAAAAACAAAATGTTTTATTTTTTTAATTTTTTTATGTATATATTTATGTATGTATGTATGTATGTATGTATGTATGTATGTATGTATGTATGTATGTATATATGTATGTATGTATGTATGTATGTATGTATGTATGTATGTATGTATGTTGGTATGTATGTATGTA
>JAIPRL010007307.1:0-24012 GCA_025469235.1 Pemphigus obesinymphae
GAAACAAAATTAACATATATTTTATTTTATAAAGTAGTTAATAGTAACTTATAATATTAGAAGGATACCTACCTACCTACTTAGAATTATTTTATGTGCCAAATATATATATATTATACTTATTTATACCTATAGAATTTTTTTTAAATTTCGTTTTGATTTTCTTACAACTTATTATTATATTTCAATTGCAATAATATTTTAATAATTATAAATATTACATTTATAATAATAATAAATGACGAATAGAAATTTATTTTAAATATAATTATAAAATATATTTTCAAATTCATAAAAATTTAAAAATATAAATGGTTTTATAAAACTAATTTAAATCACAAAATTATAGGTGTAGTTTTAAATAATTACCAGACTAGGGTAATATTCTAAATACAGTATTCAGAATACTTTTCAAATAGTCTGAATATTTTTTAAACACATTTTTTTAAAGTATTTTGGATACTTTTTACAAGCATTCTGAATACAGTATTCGGATTTTTTTTTTGTGTTAAGTATATAATATTTATAGTATATTAGGTATATTATCTTATTTTGTTTTTGACTGTATTTATCGAAACACTAATATTATTTTCCAATTTAAAATATTATGTTGATTTAAATAATAATATTATTTATTCATGAAATAAATATTTTGAAAATATTATATTTATTGATACCATTTTATTATAAAAAAATTAGTAATTATTACAGTAGTGAGTGATGTGAAATCTTATATAGGTATATAATATCTACCTACTAATTATTAAAAAATAAATAAAAAAATAAGAAAATATTATATTAATAGAAAGTTATTGAGAGTGTAATGCTTCTTTATTAAGTTTTACAAAGAAAGTACCTACTCACAGATTGATTATTACTTAAATGAATCACATAATATTACAATTTGGATATAATTAATACCTAGTTAATAGCTGTATATTATCAATTTTAATAATATATTCATATACAAGGGGGGGAAAATAATTAAATATAGTATTATAATTAGGTAGTTACTATTTTTGTAGTTGAAATCTAGTAAAAAAAAAAAAACAAAATGTACGCTAAATGTATTTTGAATACAATTTGTGAAATATTTCAAATACATAGGAAATACTATTATCATAAAGTATTCGAATACATGTTTTGAATAATTTTTGAAAGGACTTTTAAAAATTATTTTACTAAAGTCTGATAGTTACTATTCTGTATAATTGCAGACTTCCAGTATATACCATAGGTACACTATGATTGTTTTTACAATTAATAATTCAATTAATGTTTCAAAAACATCAATGTTTTTTTTCAATATACCACCCTATGTAATATGATACATAAATATTAAATGTCAAAATCGAAGTTTTATGACGTATTAGTTGAGTATATAAATCCACTTGAAAATAATTATAATAATGATAGTACATTGAATTATTGACATACTTTCATTGATAGCGGCCTGCAGATGATAACACGCTTGGTCAGTAACAATTGAGTAGCTGTACGGCAAAAAATCATATTTCATTTTAAAGGTTTGACACAGCCTAGGTATTATTTTTAATGCGTTTCCAATTTCCAGAATCGAGTTTACTGAACATACCACTAATTTTATTAAACTCGGAAAGTACGTAATCTGTCAAATATAGAATTGAATAATTTTCATACATAATTATTAAGGTTAGGATTAAGGCAATATGCTGAATTAGAATGAAAATGTATTACCTAAACCTCAGCTGGGCAAGTTAATCAATTTGTTAAGTAAAATTTCTTATGTGACTCGTCTAGTTGGGGAGTGTAAAACGAGATGAAACAAAAAAACGTTAACATAATCATCCTATATAGCTGCATCATTGAATTTCATGAGTTTAGTTTTTGACGTACCCCCTCCCCCACTATTTATAGTCTGACGAGTATTTTTCTCATTGACATTTAAAAAATAAATTGGTATCGATGTGAAAAAGTAATACACAACAAGTAATCTGGAATCGACTACACATATATTTGTTTATACACGATTGTTTTTTTGTCAATGATTTACTTAATAAATATAAATTTGTTATTATTGTATAGTTTCTATTTCACATAACAAAATACAGAAAACAATCATATCCATATTTCTAAGCGTACACCTATAATATACGTAGGTATATCTATTGTTTAGATAAAATTATTTAGTAAATAATTAATTAACTAATTTATATTTTTTTATAGCTATAGTGAGGATTTCAAAAATACAAAATACGTAAAAAATTTCCATTATTATCAGGTGTAAGCAAAACCCATTAATATGCAGTAAAAATTAATATTATTTTTTTTTTTCTTTTTTTTTTAGCTTTTACAGGCCACTAAGGCCTTTTGCTGCTTCTACTAAACTCTTCCATCTGACTCTATTATCTGCATCCTGCATACTTGCTGTTTCCTCCACTTGGTTCAGACTTGTCTTTACCCGATCTAACCAGTGCTGGCGTGGTCTCCCTCTAGGACGTGTTTTATTAAGATTTGTGACTAGTACTTTTCTCATCAGACTATCTTTATCTCTCCTATCTTAATGTGCCCGGCCCATTCCAGTCTTTTTGAGACAATACAGTTTTGGATATTCGGCCCATTGAAGAGTCTCTCAATATCTATATTTGTTCGCCTTTCATATTGCCCCGTCTCCGTGTTGTAATTAGGGCCATATATTTTTCTAAGGACCTTCCTTTCAAAGATTAATAACTTTTCCTCGTCCCCTTTTGTTGTTGACCACGTCTCATAACTATACATTACTATAGGCCGTAGGTATGAGATATATAGCTTCTTTTTGGTTTCTCTAGATAGCAGTTTAGAGCTGAACATTTTGTTCATTGAATAGTACCCTTGATTTGCCGCACTTAGCTTCAATCTTATTTCCTGGTGCATATCATTCCTACTATTCAGACTTACCCCTAAATATTTGAAATTTTCTACTTGTTCAAATGTATAATCATCTATTGTTAGATTTGATAAAATTCTTGGGCGTCTACTCATGATCATATATTTTGTCTCGCTCTCGTTTATTTTGAGTCCCATCCTTTTGCTAGACTCAATTAATTTCTTTGTACTTTCTTCTATTTCGTTGCGAGAGTCCCCAAGAATTGTGATATCATCTGCATATGCTAGTAAAGTTTCCATACCATTTAACTCCATAACTTGGGATTCATTCATATCCCTAACTATCCTTTCCAACGCTATATTAAAAAGAATAGGTGATAGTGCATCCCCTTGTCTTAAGCCGGACTTGATTTCAAATTCCTTTGACTCTCTTCCTAAGAAACGTATTTTGCCTGTCGTATTAGAAATGCAGTTTTTAATTATATTTACTAATTTTTTGGGAAATCAAAAATTTTTTAACACTATCGAAAGCTGTTCTCTATCTAAGCTGTCGTACGCTTGCTTGAAATCTATGAAAATCATATGTAAGTCCTTATCAAATTCATAATGCTTTTCCATGATTTGTCTAATCGTGAATATTTGGTCACTGGTGGATCTTCCTCTTGTGAAACCGGATTGATATTTTCCTATTAAGTCATTTGCATAATTTTCTATTCTTGGTAGAATAACAATTGAGAACACTTTTTACGCCGTTTCTAGTAATGCAATGCCTCGATAGTTATCGACATTGGTTGGGTCCCCTTTCTTGAAAATTGGACATATGATTGATGAGATCCATTCCTGTTCTATTTGTTCACTGTTCCATATATTCGTTATAATTTGGTGTAGGTTAATTAGAATTTCTTTCCCTGCAATTTTTAATAGTTCTGCATTTATGTTATCATCACCAGGAACCTTATTGTTCTTTAGTGAATTAATAATTATTTCAATTTCCTCTATGTCTGGTCCTGGGAGTTCAGGTTCTGCCGTATGATAAACTAATTCTTCGTACCTTTCATTGTAACAATTTCCTGTGTGGTTGTTTAGAGTTATTTCAGAGTTATAAGGGAAAAAATTAATTGATTTTGACAAAATATTAATTAGGGTTCTGTAATAAATAAATATATAAAGAAACAAGTACAATGACATAATATAAACACAGTATATAGGTTAGTATGACATTTTTACATTAGAAATTGAATAGATGTAATTTGATGCATTATAATTTCTAAGCAATAGCCATAGTTTTATTAAACATTATTATTTCAATGTATTGCATAAAATATGATGATGAATCATATAAAACTGAATATTATTGTAAGATCGTACTGAGCTTAATTTAAAAAATAGCAAACGGATTTTAGGCTACTTGAGTGTATATTTTGTAATATGATCAAGCTTATATTTCGATTATTTATATCACAAATACATACGCCTAGAACTGGAAGCCGCTGTAAAATAAAATCATTTATTAATTTACAAACTATAATTATTGAATAGGTTTAAAAAAAATTTTAGAAATTTATTAGACTTTTAAAATAAAAATTAATATCTATTATGAAATATAATAATATTTATAAATAAAAGTAAAATTAATATGTATCCTAGAATAAGATTATAAGTAACAACTAATTTTAATTGTATTACGTCACCAGGTAAACAAAATATAATATATACATATTTATTATTTATATATATATATATATATATATATATATGCATTACATACATATATAATTAAAATTCTGAAAAATACCCTATGATGAATTACAGATGAAACTTATTGTTACTCATAATCCTATTGTGAAATCTCTCAGCACATATTTTGTGTAAGAGATATATTTTATTTCTTTTATTTGTAATTATTTGCTTTACATTATACATAAGATTAAAAATTTTAAAAGTTTTATTTTAATCTAACTTGAGATACTTTATTACTACAGAATTACGTTTTATAACGACAATTGATAGAAGTTGAGCGTTGTGAGAACTTCTTTGATTTTCATTTTCACTATTATTTTGATTTAGTTTATTAGATATAAATTCTCCGAGGGTCGATTTAGATACTATTTGGATACTTATAAAAATATAACTAGGCATATAAAACTGAATATTATTGTACGATCATACTGAGCTTATTTAAAAAATGGCAACCGCATTTTAGGCTACCTGAGTGTGTATTTTGAAATATGATCAAGCTTTTTTTTGATTATTTGTACCATAATTACTTACACTGAGAACTGGAACCCTCTGTAAAATCAAATCAATTGTTAAGTTACAAACTATAATTATTGAATAGGTTAAAATTAATTTAAGAAATTTATTAGTCTTTTTAAAATAAAAATTAATATAAATTATAAAATTTAATAATATTTATAAATTTAGTAAATTACTATGTATTATAAAATATGATTATAAGTAACGACTAATTTTAACTGTAGAACATTATTAGGTTAACAATATATAAATATATATATATATATATATATATATATATGGATTAGATACATAAAACATATATAATTAAAATTATAAAAAAAACCTTATGATGAATTACGGATGAAACTTATTGTTACACATAATCCTATTGTGAATTCTCTCAATACATATTTTTTGTAAGAGATATATTTTTATTTCTTTTTATTTGTAATTATTTGTTTTACTTTATACATAAGGTTGAAAATTTGAAAAGTTTTATATTAATCTAGCTTGTGATACTTTATTAATACAGAATTACGTTTTATAACGACAGTTGATAGAAGTTAAGCGTTAAGAGAACTTCTTTGATTTTAATTTTCATTATTATTTTGATTTAGTCTTTTAGATAAAAATTCTCCGAGGGTAGATTTAGATACTATATGAATAATTATAAAAATATAACTAGGTATGTATATATATTATTCGAAAAGAAATTATGTAAACGATAATTTGATTAAATTTTTTTTTTTTTTAATTGGGAATGATATTAGATGCCTTAACAATAAAAAAACTGATCACCTAGGACATAGGGTATGTTAAATTACGTATGTGATTAGAAAGGAAATGTACAAAGCGCTGTTAATAGTTTGTAACTAATATTATGAAAAAACATAATGTATTCATTTCAAACAAATTTAAATTAAATATTGTACAATTTTATAAATCATTATTTCGAAAAGTCTTTAATATTAAATATATATTTACTTGATACATATATACCGAATATGATAACTTCCACAATAATTATTTAGATGACACTGAACCAAAATATATCTCAGTAGAACAGTGTTCCCAATACCATTCATTTCGGAATTATAGGGGGAAAAAAATTAATTGATTTTAACAAAATATTAATTAGAGTTCTGTAATAAATAAATAAATAAAAAATATGTACAATGACCTAATATAAACACAGTATATAAATTAGTGTGACATTTTACATTAGAAATTGAATAGATGTAATTTGATTCATTATAATTTATAAGCAATAGCCATGGTTTTATTAAAAATTATTATTTCAATGTATTGCATAAATTTTGACGATGAATCATATAAAATTAAATATTATTGTAAGATCGTACTGAGCTTAATTAAAAAAATGGCAACCGAATTTTAGGCTAGCTAAGTGTGTATTGTGAAATATGATCAAGCTTTTTTTTCGATTATTTGTACCATAATGACTTACGCTGAGAACTCGAAACCCCTGTAAAATCAAATCATTTACAAATTATAATTATTGAATAGGTGAAAATAAGTTTAAGTAAGAAATTTATTAGACTTTTTAATAAAAAAAAAATATATATATAATGAAATATAATAATAGTTATAAATAAAAGTAAAATTAATATGTATCCTAGAATAATATTAGAAGTAACAATTAATTTTAATGTATTACGTCATCAGGTAAACAAAATAATATTTTATTATAACGATGAATCATATAAAACTGAATATTATTGTAAGAATGTACTGAGCTTAATTTAAAAAAACATCAAATGTATTTTAGTCTAGCTGAGTGTGTATTTTGAAATTTTAACTGCCCCAAGTATACACATATAAGACAGGCACCTATAACTAAGTACATTTTAATAGCGATTTTAAAGGAGACAAACAAAATAACTAAAAACAGAATACAACATAAAAAGATTTGGAAACGAAACCATACTAACAACGCAGATCAGGCGGACGATAGAAATTATTAATAATTGAACAATCAAGAAAAGACAACGATGCAATCCAGAGGAACAAACACAAAACAAAAAGGCGATAATCAATGCGATCTAGCGGAATATTTCATGTAAAAAGGTTTTATCGCTCTGCACAAAAGATGGCGCGAATCGCAAAAGAACACTAAACGATTCCACTTTGACTACGAGCAGGGAGGGTCAAAACAAATCGAAAGAAGACAAGGAGAACATATTTTGATAGAGGAGAGCGGTAACATATTTCAAGACCGAATAGAAAACCCAATTATGACTGGAAAAATCATAGATAGAAAATATCACCAACGAAACCGACCAAATTGCACGAAGACTATGGGCAAAACACGAATAAATACCGATCGATCGGAGTGTAGTTGGTTCTACCCCCTCCTAAATCGCAACAGCCCTATCCCCGCTAGAACCCGCCTAAACCTTCTCAAAATGTACGTCATACCCATCCTAACTTACGCCGGGGCGTCCTGGGCCTCACTCATAAACAAAACTCAATGGAGGAAAATCGAGGCGGTCCAAACCATCGGCGTTAGAACCGTCCTCGGTCTCCCATCCTACGTCCGCAACGAATATACCCTTTCCACCGCAGGTCTCACCACCATAAAAGACAACATTCACAAACAATCCTCTGCACTATTCTACAGGAACTCCCACTCCACCTACCATCACATAAGGTACCTAGGTCTCCAAACTCCTATCTACCCCCCGAAAACCGCCAACCCAAAGCTCCGTCCTATCGAATGGGTCTCATCCCCCCTCTAAACACATTAAACTCTAAACTCAAACAAACAAAACAATAAAAATAATCCGAATCAACCACCCAAAAATCCAAATAAATCTTCAACTTAACTCAACCCACTAGTAGAGGCAGAAGCCTGGAATAGAAAAGACCCTTAGGTCGTCCCCCACGCAAAGTCAAGTGTAGTTGGTATCCAATTTCCAATTTTTATTTTCTCTTATAATTCCAACATTCAAAAGAGATGGAAGATTGGAAATACCTATCCATTGGCTCATTTGTGATGAAACCAGCTTACTGGAATACGGTCGAGTAAACAATCATTCCGGTAACACCCAACCTACTTATCCACCTCCGTTTACCACTACTTATACGAGTTACGTTAATTCCATTCCTTAAAGGTCCCTACTACTTATACGAGTTATACCTTCCTCTTCTCCGCAACGACATTTACTTATACAAGTTCCGTCGTTTCCCTTCTCTTCTCAACGACCTCTACTTATATGAGTTACGTTGCTTCCCTCCTTTCTTCTCCGACGACGCCGCTGTAACCAGAACAGAGCTGACCAATTACTCCATGGAGCAGTGAGGTGCAATCCCGGACTACATCGTCGGCTAAAGGCGAGCTCCATGGACATCCTATCTAACCCCCATCCCGGACATTCAGCACCGGAGCAGACTACTGGAGCCATTCGGACCGTAAAGAGTAGTGAACCACCATCCCCAATTCCAAACCTGTGACCAAAGCCAACTGACCCAAGTCGTTCTCCACGGTTTCCTTCTCCGGGTACTACGAGTGATCACGATAACGTACCGCCCCCGTCACGCCGATACCAGTGACCCAGCCAAGCACAACGACCGCCGAAGAGTTCAACCACCATACATCCATGGCGTTCGGTGCACGCCCCCGTCCAGGCCACATCCAAACACTTAGCCATCCCGGTGGACAGTAACTATACACCTCATATTAAATACCTGAACATTGTAAACCATGTAAATATTTTATAACCCACGAAGATCCCGCAATCCCCGAAATCTGTCGAAGAACTTCCTTCCCAGGAAGATAGGCTGTGCTTCCCAATTATACAAGCAGGGTTTAAGGGAACGTGGGGCTTGTAGGATTTATATAGTAACAACTCCCGACGAAACTACTACTAGCTATCACTACTATTGTAAAACAGACTTTTATATTGTAAATTAATTTAACTAATAAAGAGAATCATCAAAATTAGGATTGTTTCAAAATAAGAACAAGCTTATTTTTCAATTATTTGTACTATTATTACTTACGTTCATCATGCACTATAAAATCAAATCATTTATTATTTTACATACCACAATTATTGAATAGGTATAAATAATATTAATACTAGTATTAATTAATAAGGAATTTATTAGTAATTTAAAATAAAAATAAATATAGATTGATTATCATGGAATTACACAAAGCGTTATTAATAATTTGTATACGATATTATAAAAAAAACATGTATAAATTTCAAACAAAATTTCAATTAAAAATGTATATAACTTTATAAAACATTACTTCAAAATGTCTTAATATAAATTATGTATTTATTTACAACATTTATACTGGTTATAATAACTACCACATTAATTATTTAGATGATGCTGAACCAAAATGTATCTCATTTGAACAGTGTTCCCAACACCATTAATTCAGGAGTTATAGCAAAATAAAAATAAAAAATGATGACAAAATACTTATTTAGCGTTCCGAAATAAATATATAAAAAATCTCATACAATGACTTAATATAAACACAGTGTATAGGTTATTGTGACATTTTACATCAGAATTTGAATAGCTCTAATGTGATTCGTTATAATTTATAAGCATTAGCTATTTTATTGAACATTATTATTTCAATGTATAGCATAAAATCTGATAGAAACATATTAAACTAAATATTATGGTAAAAATACACTGAGCTTAATTCAAAAATGATAATTGTATTTTAATCTAGATGAGTGTGTATTTATAAATATGATCAAACTTATTTTTCGATTATTTGTATCATTTTTACTTACTGTCTTGCTCTGTAAAATTAATTAATTTATTAATTTTACAAAACATAATTATTGTATAGGTATAAATATACTTAAGAAATTTATTCGTAATTTAATATTCAAATAAACATAGATTATAAAATATAACAATATTTATATATATAAGTAAAATTAAAAGATATTTTTAAAAATACTCTATGATAAATTACAGTTAAAACTTGTTCTTACTCATAATCTTTTTTAGAAGTCCCTCAGCTCATATTTTGTTTAATAGGTTTTTTAAAATTATTTCTTTATATTCGTAATTATTTGTTTTACTTTACACATAAGATTGAATGTTTGAAAAGTTTTATTTTAATCAATTATGAGATACTTTATTATTACTGATTTACGTTATATAATGGCAATTCATAGAAGTTAAGCGTTGGGAAAACTTCATTGATTTTAATTTATATTACTATATTGATTCAGTTTTTTAGATAAAAATTCTCCGAGGGTAGATTTACATACTATATGAATAATTATAAAAAATATAACTATGTATGTATATATATTATTCGAAAAGAAATTATGTAGACGATAATTTGATTACATTTTTTTTTGAAAATTGGGAATTATATTAGTTGCGTTAACAATGAAAATACTGATAACCTAGGACCTAAGGTAAGTTAAATTAGGTACCTATGTGATTAGAAAGGAAATTTACAAAGCGCTGTTAATAGTTTGTAACTAATATTATGAAAAAACAGAATGTATTAATTTCAAACAAATTTAAATTAAATATTATATAATTTTATAAATCATTATTTCGAAAAGTCTTTAATATTAAATATATATTTACTTGATACATGTATACCGAATATAATAATTTCCACAATAATTATTTAGATAACGCTGAACCAAAATGTATCTCAGTGGAACAGTGTTCCCAATACCATTCATTTCAGAGTTATAGGGGGAAAAATTAATTGATTTTGACAAAATATTAATTAGAGTTCTGTAATAAATAAATAAATAAAAAACATGTACAATGACATAATATAAACACAGTATATACTCGTAAGTTAATGTGACATTTTACATTAGAAATTGAATAGATGTAATTTGATTCGTTATAATTTATATGCAATTATTAAACATTATTCTTTCAATGTATTGCATAAATTCTGACGATGAATCATACAAAACTGAATATTATTGTGAGAATGTACTGAGCTTAATTTTAAAAAAAACATCAACAGTATTTTAATCTAGTTGAGTGTGTATTTTGATACCTATATGATCAAGCTTTTTTACGATTATATGAACCAATATTACTTACGGGTAGTTCTGTTAATTGCTGTAAAATCAATTGATTTATTCATTTATAATCCATAATTATTGAATAGGTATAATTAAACTTAAGAAATATATCTCATTTTTTATTTTCTAAAAAAAAATAATAAAATAAATGAATAATGTCCCAATATTAATTTTTTTAAATATGCGTTGATTTTTGGCATTTTGTAGTCACTTAATGGAGACGCTATCAAATATCAGTATGGGTATAATATCAAATTTATGACCTGTCACTAATACTGTTATTAACACAGTAATAAATAATGATAGGTAGCCGTCAAGTACTATTACTACTACTACTATTATACAATACTAGCTTAAGTGCAATACCTATCGGGTGCAGCTCCTTGTAAATTTAACTCTTTTTATGTGAGACTACTTGTAAGTTTAACATATCTTTTGAGTGCAAAACCTTGAATTTGTAAACCCATTTAGGTGTAACACCTTGTAAATGTAACTTTTTGAGCGAAACACCACATAAGTGGAATTACTTTTTAGTGCAATTCGTACACCTCACATAATGTAATCAGTCATGTTATCAGGATCTAGAATAGTTGGTGACCAAAGTATTATGAGAAATAATAATGCGTTAATTAATTCGTTTTAAAAATGTTTCGACATAATTCACAAAACACATAATTCAAAAATGTATCGAACTGACTATTCTCAGATTTTTATAAAAACTCGAAGTAACGGGTTTCATACAAATTATATTTAATAAAAATTTTGAAAAATACCACAATAATATAATATAGTAGGTACCTACTCTACATATGTGAATTCGGTCGAACGTCTCGAGCTTTTATATGTGTGGAAATATTTGAAAGTCCTCCTGATAAAAGTTCACCCGAACGTGTTAATATAAATATAATTAATATATTGTGAAAAATACTAAGAAAGTCCGACGATTTGAAATTCATTACTATGAGATATAAAAAAATATAGTAAAGGCAGCTACCTAATATGTGAATGAGTTGGTCGGACTTACCGTTCTCGGTGATTTATAAAACTATTGTCTCCACTGGGGATGGAAATTTACAAATGTCCGAAAAAAAAATACAAACTTGCCATAGGGTATTATAATAGGTACTCGGTACAATATTATACGTAGTTCAAACGCACGGAAAATAATTCAATATAATATATAATGATAAATAGGTACTTAATAATAAAAGTTGCAACGATAAGAAAAGTATTAAGATTTGGTTCACATATCGCATATATCGGATAAGCCTCGCGGACGCCGAGATCGAGAAAAAAAAGGCGAAAAAATTCAAATCGACATAATAAAATTCAAACCAGTGTACCCGTATTGAAAGTTCGTTTAACAATCGACGTTCTATACAACCAACCTATTTACTCCGATGGTAATATCGTCGACATTTTTCGTATTTTAACTATTCAGATAACAGAGGGTACAGTGTTTCGACTCATAAAATAGGTACCTATACTCATATTCGGAACGATTTGAAATTCAATATCAAAAAATATGGTGAAGGTACCTACTATGTGAATCAGTCGGTCGGACTCATCGTCTCGGTTTTTTATAAAACTTTTATCCCCAGTTATAAATCTACGAAAGTCCGAGAAAAAAAAATGGGAAATTGCCACAGGGTGTTATAATAAGTACCTACTATTATACGTAGGTACAAAATATAATAAATATTTAATAATAAAATTTGCAACGATAAGAACATTTATTAAGATTTCGTTCACATATTATCGCATGAGAAATATTGTTACCTCCGTAGACACCGAGATCGAGAAAAAAAAACGTAAAAAAAATCAGATCGTCATAGTGGAATCCGAACCAGTAGACCCGTACCGAAAGTCGGTCTGAAAATCGACGCCCTATTGGGAAAACAAATTAACACCAGAGCTGCTGTACACTATGGTACTGCAGGTTCCCCACTGTACTGATTCGGGACAGAATACTTGCAGTATATATACTTTATACTGGTGGTCGACTATACATTTTAAGTTATTCATACTAAAAATAAGTTTTACCAAGTACATATTTATAACAAATATACTTTATTACTTAATAGTGAATTAAGAATGGCTTTATTTGCCATATGTACACATACCTATATAATATAAATATATTACTTTATGGATAATATGGTAAGTAGAGCAAACTGGACTAAAATAGAAGCAATACAAAACATAACAATGAGAACAGGCCTGCTAATATCCGACACCCGATATCCGAAACGACACAATAGAAAACTCTGAAAATAATTTCTTTAAAAGACAATATAATTCAAGCAACGACACGACTACTTGACAAAAACAAATACTCCAGTTAAACTCATATAAGCGAAATTTGCTAATCGAAAGGACCTCTTGAGTACCACAGACCGCGCCCACATAATATAATTTAAACACATAAATACACAAATAATGCCATACCTCATACTATGAGTCATGGGGATTAGACCCTGAAACTGGGAAAAAAGACGACAGTCCTTTATACTAAGCAATGCAATGGTAAGTAGGTGAATTTCGAAACGAAGTCCGGCTGACAAATTCTAATTTTATTAACGTTCTTAAATTGTTAAAATATGTAAAGTACATAGGTAGGTATATGCTCTGAAAGAAAATTTTAAATTTAAATTTTAAGACGTATATTCCCACGGCATATGGAAATATGCTCAACTCACTAATTTAAAATGTAATAACTTGAAAAAAACTGCCAAGTTTTTCTGATTGTAGTTTTGAAATAAATGCATTAGAGTATTAAATTACGTCAAACACAAAAATTAAATAAAAAAATAGGGTGGCTGGTAAAGTAAATTTATACAAAAATATTTCATGTTATAAAAATGAAAGTTAATTTAATAGAATTTATTATCAAATAAGTAGGTATAATAAAAAGCAATACACATAAAATATTATTAACATGTTAAATTTGTCTAATTTGTTTAATTCTAAACATTAGCTTTATAATATGAATTCTCAATGTAAACATATAATCCATCACGAATAGAAAAGTTCAGATATTGTCTACCAGAATGCGTATCGTTAATTTATTTTGCCAATACCACTAAACCATCTATGAGACTCTATGAGTTACTAATCGAGGTGATAAGATGGTCAAAATTTCACGAATTTAAACAATTCAGATAACAGACGATACCGTATTTGGACTCATAATATACATACCTACACATATTGGGAACGAACGTCTCGGTCGTATAGGAACGATTCGTAGGCAAAGAAATGTTTAATCGGGTGTTAAAACGTCTGGGAAATCCGAATCCGACTTCCACAGCATTAAATAACGTCGGTAGAAGGTCAACAAATCCGATTTTGGGATTTTGGGGTGATGATAAGACGACGGTGCGAAAAACGATGAAGCGATAAGAAATAGACAGCGGTTTTCTTCAATGTGATCTACAGGTTGAACACGGAGCTTATACGGTATGTACCTAAACTTCGCGTCTTCAGAAAAGTGGAAATACGGAAGAACGGAAAAATCGTAAATGTAAAGCACGATGGCGATAAAAACGGAAAAGAAAATACTCGCGCGGTCGCCGGTAAGGAAAACGGTCAGCGGAATTAAATAAAAATCGTAAAGTTTTCTCTTTCACGAAAAACCGTCTATTCAGAGTTAGCATAATAACAATACATTTTCCATAGGTACTAAATGAAACAGGTAAATAATTATATTTAATACGTATATGTTTATTAAGTCTCTATAACAAAATATGTATCTCCATGTTCATATAACATAATAATTATAATTCGAAAAACGACCAATTTTTAAATAGGTACCTACGTACTGAAATCTGACAAAACAGTGTTTTTTGTGATTTATTTCATTAAATGTGTAGGCACATTCAATTAAATAATTTTCAATAAGATGCATTTAATCGTCATTCCAATGTATTATAATGTAGTATAGATTGCAATATATATTTTTTCAATATAAAGTATGATACCTGTATCAGCTGAAGTCCATCAATTTATATTTTATCATACTTCACAGTTCACTATAGATATATACGTTCACGTTATATGTAAGATTACAGGTATGAAATTAAAATACCAGTAGGTATTTTCATAAGATGAAATATACTTGGTATATTGTATTGAAATTGAATAGCCATATATTATACCTGAAATGTTGTATGTTTAAATATTACAGTAATAATATTGGTACTTATATTAAATAGAATTTTAATGTTAATTTAAAAATGTTTTTCAGTTTGTTCTCCACAAGATTTACCTCTGCGAGTAGCAGTGAATGCCATAAGTGCATTGTATTGAAAAACAACAATATTGACATTTCTATGAAATAAGTATAAATAAGTGAACCATGTGCCAAGAACGGACTCTGTATATTATCAGTTTAAACTAAAATTGCCTTTTTGTGTATTAAGGAAATAATGAATGTAGCAGTGAATAAAATGTCAGTGTATACCTAGTGATGATAATGAAACTGCATAAAAGCATTAGGTATGTATTTATGATATTAATATTTTAATATACATAATATATAAGTCTGTTTAAACGCGTATGGGTCTTGTATGATTATTTGACATGTCAAAATGTAATCATTATATAAAATATTATTTTATTATTATTACATTTAAGTAATACTTTCATTTTGATAAGTGACTATTAATATTATAAATTTTATTATTTTTGTTTATAATATTAGTATTACATGTCAACTATACCTACAGATATCTTATAAAAGTTTTTTTTTTTTTGTATTATTTTATTAAATATTATGTAGGTGTTCAATTAACTAATTTTCAAAAAGATTAACGTTCGAATTGGTAATTTTGTCTTTTGTAAATACCTATTTGGATTTACATTTTCAAAATGTTTATAGGATTCAGTCATTATAAAATGGTGAATTTGATCTTATAAAACTGTCGTATTAGATTACATAATTTTGTCCTTATATTTAATACTAATAATGTAGTATTATTAAGTAAATATGTATGATACAATTTATATATATTAATATATTTTTATTTTTATTTTATTTTAGTATAGTCTGATGATTGGCTTGAAACGATGTACTGGAGCCATAGATCAAATTTGATGATCATTATGGAATAAATTTTCGGTCATATTTTATATATAAGAAGTACCTATTATTGAATCTTGTTTGCTCATTACTGAATAAAAAATGCAAATTATTACAACTATTTAAAAAAGTAGGTGTATTACTTATTTTTTTTTTTTTGCCATTACTTGCTATGCACTGTATTGAATTTATTTTTTAGTGGTACAATAATGCGAATCATGTATATTTGTACGGAATTCTATGTATCAGTTTTTTAAATAGTAAGAATGAATCATACAACACCACATATAGGTATGTATTATTAAATATATACAGTTTTGTACCTATAGGTATATATTATGGTATCTACTTATATAGGTACCATAAGATAATACAAAATAACTATTATATTAGTTTTATTTTTATTATTGTATCTAAAATTAATATGATTTAGATAATTAGTGGGGGAGTAGCTAAATTGATTAACGTTTAGAAAAGAATCTATCACAGATATGAACCAAATTAATTCCTGTTTGGAATTGGGTCTAATTTGATTCCCATATGTTAAGCATCGAAAATCTTATTTACTGTAAGTGTTAACTAATTTTGGTTGATTATTAAAAAAAATCACCTAAAATTTATATTGTGTAAAAAATAATATTTAAAAGTTAATGTATCCGATACAGTTTTACTCATTAATCTTAATATTATCATTGATTATAAATGATATAATCAAAGCTCATTATTTAATGCTAGTATTACGCATTAACGAATGGGAAGGGAGATGAAAAACTTTAACAGTAAATAAATATGAGTACTTACATTTCATTAAAATTCAAGAAATTAAATTTACTGGATAATTTTGTCATGTATGTGCCTACTATCTGCCTGTCACTACCAGAATAATAATGGATTAAAAAGGGAACCAATGACCCGTGAACCAATTTGGTTTTATTCATTAATGGAATGTGCCATTTTTGTTTTTAGCTTACATTATAAAAAACAATATAAAACTCAACCTGCTCTAAATTGATACATATTTACTCAATTTTAATTTTTCTTAAAAATCAGCATACAAGCTATTTCAAAATTCTCAAAAACCGAATTACATAAAATATATTTTTTTGTTTTGAAACTTGTCATGAAGTCTTATAAAATATCATCTGTCTAAAAATATTAGTTTGCTGTAGAGATACTAAAATATGAGTTATAAAATAATTTTTAAAGATAGTTATGAATGATCTAACAAAAAATAAACTAAGACATTTAAACCGTCAATAATTTATAAGACTGAATATATAATATTTATGTATTTCTGTGTTTCAGATTTTGTGCAACGTATAGAAAAGAATATTGAATAAATTTGAATACCATTGTTTATGGGAATTAATTTTGCGTGTGAGCGTATATAACTAATTGTATATGTATCTGTAATGGTAGACGTTTAAGTAAAATTTAATTATATTAAAAATAATGTAACTAATACGGTTTTTATTTTATTAATTATGTTTTTTTTTTTAATATTAATTCTTGTAGAGTATTCGTGATATGTTATTGTAATTTATAATGTTTATTTTATTATCATTTTGAGATACCAAGAGTTTTGAAAACTACATGTCATTTTATTTTTAGTCATATACTATTTTTCGTTATCATTTGTATTAAAAAAAACTTGACACAATAACCCTACTAAATAGGTATGCTATAATAATTTTTGTTTGTGAAATTTCACTAATTTGATTACATTTTGTCTTTGATATTTGTATCTAAAAGTATTTGGTTAGTATTTAAAGTAATAATAATTTTATACCTATCTATTGTGTGTATATTTTGAATGTTATCAATATTAATAACATATTTATTAATACCAAAAGTTTGACTGAAGTCATCGAGTGTTAATAGAAAATATATGAAAAATTTTTGTGAAACGTTTGATTAGTACCTATATTTAATATAATATTATGTATATTGACTTGTAGGTATACTGGTGCTCAAAATGTAATTATTTTGTTATTCAGTTGAATTATAAATCTCAATATATGAGTAGGTATATATATAATATAGAAAACATAAAACAATTTATTTGAAGACAAAAAAAGATATTACTGAATATTTTCCAAACATTTTTATCTGTGAAATTTGAATTCTTGATAATAAAAACGTTATTTCTAAATTACAATGATCGTTTTTTTATTATTGTCAATATTATTAATTACAACTAATGAGTGTAGGTATATAAGAGAAGCAATACTTGTATAATGTATAGGTAATATAATAATTGAATTGTACTGTATTGTACAGAATTGTAATGTAGGCTATAGCCTATAAGCCTATTGTACTTATATTACAAAATTAATATAAATCATTAAAATTATATTACCTACAATAAACTTATTAATTATAAATCTATTATACCAAAAAAAATTTGAAAATAAAAAAAATGTATTAAACTTTGTTAATTTTTACCAGCAATTGTTAAAACGTAAAGCTTAATTTGTTACTATGAATGTTCCTATTAATCAATAACGCTTGAAAATTATTTAGGTACACTTCTTTAATAATTAAATTTTTAACTGTGTACCTACCTATTTATTATTATTTAATGCTGTACCTATACATAACTATAACATCTAAGTGAGTACCTAACAGACCAAAATAATGGATGAATACCTATAAATGTTTGATATTTCATAAAATATTAAATTCTTTATACAGTTTTAAAAATATGATTCTTTTTATAATTGATCAATATTATAATTAAGTACTTATTTAAAATATAGTGTTGAAAACTATTACATTGAAAAAAAGAAAAAAGTATGTACCTACATTAAATGATCCAAAATAATTGTAACTATGTTTCAAAATGCTTATACATTATATTTAATAGTTAGGTAACAATTATTATTCCAGAATATTTCATAATTTTGTTCATTGAAAATAAATAGTAGGTATACCTATAACATTATATTTAAAATAGGTTGATTATGGTTGACTAATAGGTTAACTATGTATAATTGTAGTAAAAACTAGTAGTGTAGTAAAATATTTAAACTATTACAAAAAAATATAATATAATATAGTGTAAGTACCTATAGCTTTTACTGTTAATAAGTATGTCTACTCCCAATAAATTAATAACGTTTGGAGTTATTTTAATTTATTTATAAATTCAATTTTTAATTGTGTACCTATATTATTATTTACCTAATTTTTCATGGGTTATATGATTGTTTTTTTAAATATTACATTTTACATAGATTTGTTCAATATGATTCTTTTAATCTAAAATTTTATGAAAAATCAAGTTCTTATATAAAATGTTATACCAATGCCTATGTAAAATATATGAATAATATAATATATTATATATACAAAAAAAGAATGAAAATCTGGTTTTGAAATTGACATTTAATTTATAATCTGATAAATCTCACTTTATTTTATTTTAAATCATGTAATTTCTTATGTATTCGTCATATTTAATATTAAACAATTATTATTCTGGAATATTTTATCATTTTATTAGTTGCATAATAGTAGGTACCAATACAATTTTATTAAAAATTAGAGTTAAATAATTAAAACAATTTTTTCTAGTTAGATGTTGGAAATATATATTACCTAATAACAATCAGTTTTTTGTATTAAATTATTAACTACTGCAGTCGTATGCAGTTATAATAACTAAATTATAATTAAGTAAAGTAATAAAAAAAATAAATAAATAACTGAATTATAACCACAATTCTATAAACGAATCGGATTAATGGCATGTGTGTAGAATTTCAGTATTCTATTATTTATAAATAAAAATATTGTAATTTTAAAAGTTTCATATTAACAAAATTAAAAAATTAATTTAAGCTACAAGTGAAACCGAATTATTGCCACAGTCCTATAAACGGAAACTGAATAATGGCGTAGAGGTAACATTTTAGTAGTTTATTCTTTAAAAAGCAATTTTAAAAGCTTACCTACATTTTATAAAAATATAAATTTAATTTGAGTTACTAATAAAAGTAAATTATTAGTTTATAGTCCCTATGAATAGTACTTAAAAATCTGTAAATATATATTAAGTACCTACATCTACCTAGAAAATTTATTGTGATGATTAAATAATTTCAATATATTTAATCATTTAAATTAATTAAAAATAATAAATGACTAAATATGTTAAATAATTCTTGAATAATAATTTATTGTTTTTTTCATTAATAAAAAATAAAACAAACAAAAAATATACACATTTTTACAAAATTTAAAATATTTTTTAAATTAAACTTGTGAACATTTGGTGAAATGTGTTAATTTCAAAATTAAGTTTTAAAAAAATCGAAAAGACCATGTCAATTACTGGAGATAAATGATTAGTTTCAAACAATTAATTGAATAATTGAATTTTAATAATACTACCTACTACATCAGCTTAAAATAAAATAATTTCCAAACGAATATTTGTATCAACCTAGTGATCTTTAATGTGAAATTTCAAGTGTATTGAGTAATTTATATTAGAATAATACAATTTAAATGTACTATCTATCTATCTGTAAACTACACTTAACTAGTTATAAAGAATTCTGATTTTTGTATATAGCCGGGTATAATCTAAAGTATTGTTAAGCATCATAAAGCAGTCACAGATTGGCATAGAGAGGCATATAATGCTAACTAAATATAATTTATATAACTTTTTGACAAAATATTGAAAATGCTTAGACCTACAGCAACTTTTTCAAGAATATGTCTTAGCCTTACAAATTCCATAAGATATATAGAAAATTGTGTGTGAAATCCATATTAATTTAATTTATCATGATTACAAATATTATATTAAGATTTGAAAGTGTATTATGTTCAGAAGTACATTTGATAGAACATTTACTATTATAGTTCATTTATAAGAACATTTTTTATTATTGAAAAATATTTAAATAAATGTTGTATCCTACCATCTTGTCAATCTGTGCTTGCATATAAATAATGAAATAAAAGATTATTTAACTACCTATCATATGTATTACACATTTATACATAATATTTAATAGGTACACATTATGTTGAATTTAATTTAAAATACATTATTATTTAAAATTCAATATTTAATAATTTCATTGAATATTTAAATAATTTTTTTTTAATTTTTAACTTGAGAAAAATTTTAAATTGTAATATACCTATAAATAAAGAGTAAAATAGATAATATTTATTAAACATTTTTGTTATTTATTTTGTAAATTGTAAGTTAGAATTCATTATTTTTAAAACATTATTAATGATGATGATGTGCTGTTGACAGACATCTTTAGACTAAGCTCGGGTTGTTGCCTTTAAGTATAAATCATAATAAGCATATTTGTGGATGTCGTTATTCTAACAGCAACAAATATGCACCTATTTCGATAGAATATTTATATTCTATTTCGAGAATAAATATAAATGTTAATTAAATATATATATATATGAATAGATGGTGCATGAATAAAAAATTAATTTCTATTATAAACTGTTTAGAATAGAAAATTTATTTTTATTTACAATTTTAAATATGTATTTGATATTTGAGTCATCGTATGGTGTGCATTTCAATTATTGATTAATGCACAAAAATTTAATTAAAGGGATATTGGTAATTCAGAACTTAAGAATAGAAGATTAGTTTTGAAAGACTAAAAAGTAATTGTAATTTGTGTAAACATAATTAATTTAAAAGTATTACGCCTCAAAGAAAATAGCAAAATAACATAGTTAAATTAATTTGTAGGTGCATATGTTGTTGCTATTAAGGTTATTTATTTTTCCACGAATAACGTACCTATTATAGGTACCTAGATAATATTGGTATAAAAATTAATTTCGTAATATTCAGAACTAGAAAAATAAAATTTAATTATTTATCTTATATAAGTATTATTAAAAATTTGAATATGTTGATAACGTACGAACGCTGCTGATTAAAATTACTTCAATGATAACACATTAAACGCCGCGACGCAGGTATAGGTACTGTGGTATATCACACATTCACACATCTCGTAAACAAGAGTATGGAATTTTATCTGTTCGACAAAACTGTAGATACTATTGGTTGAATTATCAATGCTTACACAAGACGTGTAATAATACAACAAAAAGTGCATCCTAAATACATTTTTTTTTCGATTTTCAAATAGGTTTTGTGGATAAATGGCACGTTCAAAATCAAAATTTCAAACGTCATACTTTTTTTATCTGTAGGACTATGAAAAAAATAATAGGGGTTGTCATTTAAAAATCTAAAGTTTATATCTTTATTTCGTAAATTAAGGGGGAAGTAAATACTGATAAAAGTCTATTTAAATATGCCTATTATTATCCAAAATAATATACAAAAGTAAGAATTCAAAAATTTTTAGTAGGAAAGGAGAAAATCGCACTTATCCAAACTTTTTAAACACTCTGTATACATAAATAGATTATATATAGGTACATACCTATATAATTAAAATTAAAATATATTATAAAAAATACCCAAAGATGAATTATGGTTAAAATGTGTTCTTACTCATAATCTTATTTTGAATTCTCTCAGCACATAGTATGTTTAATAGGTATACTTAATTTTTGTGTTCATAATTATTTGTTCTACTTTATATACATAAGATTGAAAATTTGAAAAGTTTTATTTTCATCTAGCATTAGATACTTTATTATTAGATCTATACATTTTATAACGGCAATTCATAGAAGTTAAGCGTTGGAAGAACTTCATTGAATTTAATTTATATTATTATTTTGATTCAGTTTTTTAGATATAAATTCTCCGAGGATAGATTTAGATACTATGTGGATAATTATAAAAAATATAACTAGGTATGTATATAGAGTTTTCTAAAAGAAATTAGGCTGATAAAAATTTGAAACAATTTTTTTTTTTTTTTGAAACGGAAATTATATTAGATGCTTTAAAAATGATAAAACTCACTTCCAATGGTCAAGGTGTTAAAATTTGTAAGTTATTAGGAACGAAATGTAATAAGCGTTGTTCATAATTTGTAACCAATATTATAAAAAAACATCATGTATACATTTCAAACAAATTTAAAAAAAACATATTATATAAGTTTATAAATCATTATTTTAAAAAATCTTAACATTATATATTAATTTATTTAAAACATGTACACTGAATATAATAAATA
This sequence comes from Pemphigus obesinymphae, assembly GCA_025469235.1. Classification (NCBI taxonomy): domain Eukaryota; kingdom Metazoa; phylum Arthropoda; class Insecta; order Hemiptera; family Aphididae; genus Pemphigus; species Pemphigus obesinymphae. The sequence goes on from JAIPRL010007307.1 coordinate 23,388, forward strand.
ATAAATAAATAATAAATAATAAATAAAAACACATGTATAATGACATAATTTAAAACAAAAATAAAGGTTATTGTGGCATTTTACATCAGATATTGAATAGAAGTAATTTGATACTTTATAAGTTATATGCAATAGCCATGGTTTTAATAAATATTATTCCTTCAATGTATAGCATATTTTTACAGAATTACATTTAACAACGGGAATTCAAAGAATTTAACTGTTGTGAAAAATTCATTGATTTTAGTTAATAATATTAATTTAATTCAGTATTTTAGATTTAAATTCTCCTAGATTAGAATTAGTTAATGTTTGGATACTTATAAAAATATAACTAGGTATTTATATGGTATTCTCTAATATGAATGAAGATGATGAAAAGTTAATAAGAATTATTTTTTGAAACAAGCGAATTATATTAGATGCTTTACAATGGATAAACTGATCTCCTAGACGTAGGGCATGTTAAATGTATATGATTTTTTTATTTTTTTTTTTATTATTATTTAGCTTTTAGTAATACTATTACAGCTCAACAAATTATATACAAAAGAAACTAATTTAACAATAAAAAATAGAATGAGAAACAAAAACTAAAAACATGTATTGTCATAAGAATCATATG